>PVKU01002689.1:0-14257 GCA_004027475.1 Anoura caudifer
AGAAAAGAAAAGAAAAGAAAAGAAAAGAGAAAAGAAAGAAGATTAAAGGCCACTGCTTCCATGCGGTCTCTTCATCCAATTGCCTTCACGACTTGACCTGTCTGAGTGGCCTTTAATACAGATCTCATTTTGTCACTCCTGTCACTGGCCACTTCCAGTGACCCCTCCATCCTGCATCAAACTCCTGTGCCTGGCCTAGAGGCTCCCGCATAAGCAGCCCCATTTGGGCAATGTAGTCACCAACTGAAAGAGCCACTTACTTATACAGTTCTTCAGCCAATAGGCAACTCAGATTTCATTTTCTCATAGAAACAATATTTCACAAGGTGCTGAGATGCCAAAACCAGCCTGCAAGAAGCCAATTAACCACCCATGTATTACTACTATTTTTACCACATCCACAACATTGCCCCCTGCTTCTGCAAGAGTTCTCACTTGGGTTGCTCAGTGCCTTTCTCACTAGGATTACTTCTTCGGGGCTGGGGGTAAGATTAAAAGCAGTGTTATGAATTAATCCCCAAAAGAAAATTGCAAACATACACCCCCTGGCTCTCAGCAACACCATCTAGATGGCCACCAGGCTCCTGGTAGCTGGGAGATTAAAACATGGATTTGGCTTGAGTTTAGGTTGAGGTGAGGCAGGGGCCCTTCCTAGGGACTGTAACTTAATATTGCACCGAATTACACAAATAAGAATATTTTTCTATAACTTCACAGGTAGGAAAGGAAAGGTGTCATTTAAATCAAATCACTTACATTGTGACTAAGACATAAAGAACTGTTGATTTGAATTCTCCCTCAGCCCCAGCCTCTGGCAGGGAACATGTGTGGCTGTTTTCATGGGAAGGAATTAGTAAGTAGTAACAACTGGCACTTCTCTGTAGGGAACCTTTGCTCCTGTCAAGGCTGTCCCCCAGGTTCCATCCTTCCTCTCTCTTTGGCTGATGTTTAATTATTCTCAGTCACAGCACATGTGCTTGTAAATCAGCCATAGAGTCTCTTTTTATACAATTCTAAATTCTCCATCCTTTAAAGCCTATCTCAGTCCTCTCTAAGTCTTCCCCTCTCTTCTCTAGCCGTAGTTGACAATTAATTTTCCATAAATCCACTGCTCTTCTCTTTCAATGGGAAGAGAACCCTCCTCTTTCTGGGGAACCCCCTGTTTTCCCACCCTTTGCCTCCCACCACTCTGTTTCAGTGGGAACTACTAAGATCCCGTCTCAGGACCACAGTGAATGACACTTGATTGTGCTGGAAACCTGCAGAACTTCCACACGCTCCTCATCACCATGATTAGTCTACTTATCAGTCTCTCCCTAAAAATTGTGAACTGAAGCTGCTTGGAGGGGCCTTTCCCTTCCTGGTCGCAAGCTGTGTTGATGAGCCCCTTCTGTGCCAGAGACTAGCTGGATTGGGTCAATCTGCTTTGTGGGGAAAATCAATCTGTTGTAGAAGAGAACAGAACTGAGAAGGAGAGAGAAGAGATAAGCTAGGTAAGACAGAGTCATTCCTGAGTTCAACTTTATTCTGGCTGCTCTAGTTGTTTAACTACAGAAAATATTCTCCTTGTGCAAATTAGGGTTGAGTGTTTGTAACATCCCAAGAAGAGTCCTGGCATCCAGGCACCCCTTTCCACAAACCTCCTCAATTTTTATACGGCCTGCACCAGTAGTTAGCATTTATTGCTGCACTCACTCTTTGCAAACTAATGGCTTCTTTTGCATAGACCTTGCTCCCTAATCGCACTGGGTGTGTGACTTGAGAGCAGGTAGCCTAACTTACATTTAGCAGAAATGCTTATCATCCTGGGAGGAAGCTCAGGAAATATTTAGTGGTTGATTAATGGAAGAACTTCCTGAACAGATGTGTTGCATGCTTATCAGACATTATCGGATATTATTAGCTCAGCTGGGTGCGTGCAAAAAGAACACAAGAGCCAGTAGATTGAAGTCTTGTCTCTTCCTTTGTCTTGTTGGCATTGTTTAAATCGCTTCATCTTTCTGATCTTCAGTTTCCTCTTTATACTTTAGATCAGGATAATAATGTGTCGGTCATGATTTTGGCTGCAGGACACAGAAATACAACTTAGTTTGGATTAAGCAGAAAGGGACTTTTTCCTTACATAATTTAAAGAGTAGCAAAGTAAACAGACCTTCAGGAATAAGTGGATCAGGGTAAACAAATAATATCAAATTCTTCATCTCTTGGCTCTAATTTTCTTTTCCTTGTGACGACTTACTAGTAGGTAGCGGTCCGTAACTGGCAAAAGCCACATGTCATTTACCATAAAAATTGGTCCTTGCCCTCTCACATGTGACTTCAAGGATGAGGTATCTCATAAAGCACTTTGTGTACACAAATGACCATCTGAATATTGGTAATTATTAAAATGCTCAATCAGAAATGACACTGGTTGCTGTCTGAAACACCTTTTAACATTATAATCATTAAAATAATGGAATTGTACATATCATAGTAAAAATTCCTTAAAACATATTTACTGCTACAAGGATTTTGAACTCTCCTTATGACTTGAATGTATAGCCCTTCGAATTTAAATATACTCCTTTCATTCCTAGAAACTTAGTACTCTTGGTAACAACACATCTGCGAGGGTCTTGCCAATCCCGCTTTAGTAACTGACGGACATCACGATGTTGCTAATGCAATAATGGCACACAGACAACCAGCACCAAGACAGGACAAGGATCCAGGATTTTCTGCTTTCCAGACATTGTTGAAGGGGCACACTCTTTTCTCCATCTCAGGGCTGAGAGAAGGGCAATAGAGCAAAAACAAGTTGACACAGGGTAGAGAATTTCCTCCTAGGAGACCAGAGCCTCAGGTCTATGAGATTGCTTTAACCCATAGGAAAGGTAGCCCTTGGGCTTGGTATCAAAACTGTGACCCTGCAAGATCTGGAGGAAACACTTGAATTCAACACCACTTCTGTCTTCATTCTCTTATGCCACTAAATCTTTGATAATGACCTAATAATAATTAAAGTATACTATTTACCATAATTGTTGTGATTTTTAGCATCCTCACTTCAGAGATCATCTACGGATCTCCTTGGTCTTTCCCACCAAAGCCCACATGTGGAAATGTATTTGCTCTCTGCAGGGATGATGATGGTGCTGAGTCCCGTTTTGCCATTCCGGAAGTGTGGAAAGGATGGGGTGTTTCTGCTTGCTTCATTGTGACACAGATTGCTGTTTCTTTGAGACATTTATGAATTTGCGGCTTCTCTGAGAAGCAGATGTGGCGTTGCTGTCATTGCGCAGGGACGGAGGCAGCGAGGATGGAGAGCGCATGGAGGAGAATGTGGACTTGCCTGCTTAAGACAGGCACGTTCTGAGAACCCCAGGCAGCCTGGGCACCACATGAAACAAATTATTTATTGTTCTCAGGAAAGCCCTTGCCCCTTCCTTCCTCTGGAATGCTGCTGTTCTTGCCACTGCCATCCATTTACCTTCATAAACATTCAACATTCTACTTCTCAACCAGAAGATTTCTAGAATTCTAAATGTCAAAAACTTTGCTTTTTTTTTTTTAGTAGCCTCTAGAAGCCAGAAGCCAGCCACTACTAAGAGATTTCCACCTGGTTGGAGAACTGGCACAATTTAACTTTTATCAAGCATATCTTTTTGCTGATGTGCACTTGAAAAATTCTTGCAAGTATCTATGACAAGTAAAACTTGTTTGGAAACTTTAAACACTAGGAAAGCTCTGAGGTTTTCCCAGGCCACGTCTTATCAAATCCATCTTAGTCTTACATGATTATAATGGGCATGGAAATGCACAATGCTATTGCTGGCACTATTGAAAGTAATCCCTGTTGCTAAGCATGCATCACATCTGCCTTCCTGACTTTGCTCATAACAATAGATATCAATATCACTGTCAGTAACAGGGTCTTCTCACACAAAGCACAACCCTAGTAAGTATTTATCTTTGTCATTAATTTGTTACGCATTTCAATTCTTCCATTAGTTCTCTTTGTCAGATTAATTACACAGATCTCTTCCCATTTCTTCTCCAGATTTAGAATTGATCTCTGAATCCATAGATAATTGTGTCTTTCTAATTGTATCCTTTCCTGTTGGGGACTTTGGCCAGATGACTCCCGAGATTGGCTGAGTGACTGTTGCTGGTGTGAAAAGACTGGAACGCTGTCAAAGCTTGTCCTTGCTCCAAATTTTGGTGGCAAATGCCCACAAACATAAGGCTCAGAGTGAGATGCTTGCCTTTCTCTAAGGCACTGTTTCTTATACCTCGTGGGGTATTGGAATCACCTTTAGAGCTAAAAACAAGCCAACAAGCAGCAATAACAATAAAAACAACAAAACCTTGCCTAGGTGACATCCCAGCTCAGTTAAGTCAGAATCCTGGGAACTAAACCTACGACTGCTGAAAATCACTGTTCTACAGCTTCGAACAGCCGCAATGCCCAGGACTCACTGCATTTTCAAAATCTGGGCTATTTACTGAGATGAATGAACAGAGCAAGTCTGCAAATGCCAGCACCATACTAAAGCAGCGGTTTCCTAACAGAGATTCTGTTGCTGCAGTCATTTCGTAATGTGTGAAGACAGTTTCGGCTGTCACGGAAGGAGAAGGGATGCTACTGTCATCTGATGGGTGGAAGGCAGATGTGCTAAGCCACCAGCGATTCACAGGACAGCTTCGCATAACAAAGAATTATCTATAGCTCCCAAAAGGTCGAAGTAGACTTAGTGTGTTCCTCTTTAGAGTGATTAGTAGGGGACACTGCGGATTTCTTCAAATTGCCTTTATAATTCCTCTTTACTCTAAGAGAAGATGTTATTAGTAAAACTAGAAATGCTCTATATTTCTTTAAGCATACAGGGTGGGCAAAAGTAGGTTTACAGTTGTGAGTATGGGAAACAGAGTTTATTCTTGTGTTATTTATCATCATTGTGTTATTTTCCACACAAACCACTGTAAACCTGCTCTTGCCCCAACCTGTATTCTTTATTGGCTAATGGGACATTCATTTCTTCTCTAAACACCAGAACAAAAACTTGGCAACAGCATTTGAAGGTTTTCAGACTTGCAGTGGATTGTAGATTTTAAAATTTACCTCTCCTAGCAGTTTTGACACCATCCTTCTTGACAACCTTCCTCTAAATAAATATTTCTTTAAAAGAAAGAACAAATGAAAATGTCTTCAAGGCACAAGACACTGAGTTATTAAATTGTATGTGGAAGTCACTTGATTTTAGAGTAAAAGAAACCTCTTTGTCAAACTGGTTCAGCGAGGTTGACACTGTCTAAACTCATGGATAATAACAGAGTTGGGACTGACACTTATGGCTTTTGATTATTTACCCTCTGTCTTTTCCACTAGTCTATATATTTTTCAGAGGAGTAGATCCAATTCAGTAATATGCAATTTACCCGTTTAAAATTTAATGACTTGTTTTTTCTCCCCAGATGGGGCAAGAATGTTATTTGTTTACCCAAGTAGCTGCTACATCTCAATGTGGAGAGAGGGAGATGTTAGATTCTGAGAGCTGATGCAGCAAGTTGTGTTTTCCAAAGATGGCTGCCATTGATGTCTCATCACACACACACACACACACACACATAGAGAGAGAGAGAGAGAGAGAGAGAAATTATATATACACATATTTACACTGCTAGTGTAACACTGCTCCCAAAGAGTGTCGAGGTCTGCATTTCCTCCCCTTGAACTTAGGAAGACCTTCACAGCTGCCTTGCCCTGCCCAGTAGAGCACAGTGTCAAGTCCCTGCACAAAAATGCCCTGCGTTTCTGCTTTTTAATGAGCGGGTGTTCTCTCTTGGAACAGAGCCATCATATTCTTAGAAAGCCAAGCAGCCCTGTGAAGGGACCGACCACCTCCAGGTGCCTCAGCCAAAAGCTCCAGTGGCTGGTATGATACACACCCAGCATCAGCTTTCAGACACGGGAATGGGTAAACCTACAGATAGAGTCTAGCTCCCAGGCCTCGACTCCTCTCCAGCATTCAGGCTGTTCTGGCTGATACAGCGCAGAACGCAGGCAGGCAGTCCCTGGCGAGTCCTTCCCTGATTACAGATTCGGGAGCCAAATAAATGATCATTGACATTTTAAACCACTAGCTTGGGGTGCTGCTACTTAGTAGTAGGTGACTGACACATCTGATATCATTAAACTTCCGAATTCCACAATCTACTTAACTTTTTGTGATCAGGCCTGGCTCACAATGATTTTTAATAATTATTTATTTAATAATTGATTAAGTCTATTCCATGCTCACAAAGAAGTTCCAGATCTGATGTGGCAAATACTACAAAGCTTGTGCCAACTGTTAATTAGTAAATTGCCATTCTGTATTTTATATCAGCCTTTGTAAAAATGTTAACCATCAATTAGCTTCTCAAAGATAAATGTACTATTTATTTTTGAATGAATTGAACTTCTAAGTCTGAAAGGACCAGAGACCAAAGTACGGCAAGTTCATCACTGAAGAGGATCCTACCCTTTCAGTATTTGTTAGTGAAATAGTCTTTCTTCTATACATGGACTTTGCTGAACTACTAAAATCTCAACGTCAACTATGTCCTTCTCCTCACATAATCTTATGTGTAATAAATCACTCTGCATGAGTGAAGAAGTAAAAAACTAACTGGCTTTGACATGGACTTAGAGACCATCCTGCGCTGTAGAGCCACAAACGCTGTTTTCCAGACCTTCGTGATTTTTGTGAACCAGCCAAATCTCTTCATAACAAGGCATATGTTTTTGTGAGAAGAAGCACCGTTCTTTATGTTGGCTGTCCTCCATTAAAGCAGAATATTTGTCATATAAATTCACCAAGGAACTCCAGGCCAACTGTTTTCGATTTATGAAGTCTTAGATGTGGTCTACAATGAGTTAATTACTCTTGGGAGCAAAATGCTTGCTTATAGATGAAAGCAATGCTTAAGATTTATTGGCACTAGTGAAATAATTCAGAATAATGTAAGATAATTTCTTCTAAGGCTGTGGTCTCTCAGAGTTAAGAAATAATCCCTTTTCTTGGGGAAAGGGTATAAATTGGTGACAGCTTTCTCGAGAAATAAAGTTTCTTAAAGCAAGAATTATTTTGATAGAGAAATAGGCTGAATGAAGAACAGGAAGGTAAGGAAAAAGTGCGGGATGACTAGTCCAACCAGAAATAAAAACTGAGGCTTAATTTAAGTGAAGACAACTTGACATTGGCTCAAGGATGGACAAACAGACTAACCAAACAGAGAACCCCCCAAAAGACTAGTACATACAAGTAAACTGAATATATGACAGAACTTAGTCTGCGGATGACCAGGGAAAGGATAAAATATTAAATAATTGTGGTAAGACAATGGGTTATCAAAAACAAACAAACAAAAAAGAAATTGGGTATATAGCTCATACAATTAATTAATTAATGTTCAAAAAATAATTCTGAAAAGGTTAACAATTTAAAAATAAAAAGGCAAACTTTAAATTTATAGACAAAAATACACATGAAAAAACTTACAGCTTCAAGGTAGAGAAGGATTTCATAAAAGAAAGCAAGAAGCACAAAGTTTAAGAGAAAGGACTGATAAATTTCACTACATTAAAATTGACACCTTAAAAACACACACAAGCCACAAGATGAGGGAAGATATTTACAACAAACATAATCGACAAAGCTTTATAATTCAAAATATGTTAAGAACCCCTAAAATTAATAATAAAAAGACATCTTACTATAAAATGGTCAAAAGAAAGGAATACATATTTCAAAGAAAAGATAGCACAAATGACCAATTGCAATAAGAAGGTGCTAAGTTTTATTACTAATCAAAAAGTGCAAAATTAAAATAAAAATACAGCAAGTTAGAACACTGATTGAAAAAGAATAAAGTCTCATTATAATAAGTGTTGACAAGACAGTGAGTCAATGGAAAATATTGCCCATGGACTGTAGAAATGTAAATGAAGAAATCACTTTGGAAAGTGATCTAATCTAATATATATATATATACATATACACACACACATATATATATCCTATAACCCAAGCAATTCTATCTCTAGAGATAAACTTATCACACTGTACACAAAGACATGTAAAATATGCATAATACAATTGTTTATAACAAAGAAATGAAAACAACCCAAAGAAATGAAACTATAGACTTTAGTACAAACAGACATGTTGTAGCTTATGGACTATTATAGAGCAGTTGAAATAAAGCAGTGATCGCTGTACATATCAGTACAAATGAATCTCAAGTACCTAATACTGTGTGAAAAAGACAAGGAAGAATATAGTCATTATGACTGAATACTCTTTAAAATGTTAAATACAGGTAAAATGAAATGATATATTGCTTACAGGCACCTACATAAATTGAAAACTATGAAGAAAAGCACAAGAATGACTAATGACATTCAAGATATTAATTATCTCTAGAAGGAGAAAGTAGGAGTAACCAGTCAGGGACATACACCCAAGGAGCTTTAAGATTATGTTGTCTTAAACTGGGTGATTGGTTCAGTGTTCATTTTATCTTTATCCTTTAAATTATACATACATGGCATGTGTACCCTTATCAAAATGATATATTTAAAAATACAAAAATAAACACAAAGAATGTAGATATGCTATCTCATGGCAGATTTCACGTCCAAACTCTCTGATATCATTGTAAACTAGGAATCTGGACTGGATTGATTGAATTTCATTTCCGAGTGACATTCAGAATGAATTGCCCTGTGTTAACACATGAGGATCTTGGTTCCTGTTACCCAAGCTATAATTAGATAAGTAAAGTTTATTTTGAGAGGATAACAATGTCCAAGATTGGAAATATTTATTTTAATAGGCTTCCTTTGGGGTTTGCCCTTTTAGCCTAACCTGGTCCTACACATTCTCCTGAGGATAAGGTCTCCCTAAAAGCTTTCTCAACATTCTACAAACTTGTCCAGGTCACCTTGTCACCTTACAGGGCATCAGGAGCACCCTGGTTTCCTGTGGCTGGCCTTCAACTCATTGTTTAGTTGTTATCATCATTATCCTCAAGTTGTTTTCCTTCATTAGACAGAATCAAAATAGAATGTTCAATTATTAGACAAAGACCTTCTAAAGCAACACCCATAATTCTCCTCTAAACACATTAAGGAATCAAGCATTATACCAGATCTTCTTCTCAGGGACCAGATTTGGTCAAATTGTATAAACAATCAAAAAGAGTAAGAAAGTACTAAATTGTGGGGACAATTCAAAGGCAAAAAGTGGTAATTTTTCAATAACTTTATTGGTGATAATTGATGGATAATAAATTGCACATGTTTCATCTGTCAAGTCTGAAGTACTTTGACGTAGGTGTACATCCTTGGGAGCGATACCACAATCGAGATGAAAACGTTACCACCCTTAAGGGTATCCTTGTGCCTCTTTGCGCTCTCCACCTCCCTTCACCCCTCCCTAGGGACTCAAGAATTTGCTTAATTTGCATTTTTTGGAATCTATGCAGATTAGTTTGCATTTTAAAGGATTTTATATAGATGGAATCATACAGCATGTAATTTTGGGGAGTAAGGGAATCTGGCTTATTTCACTCAGCATAATGATTTTGAAATCCATCTGTGTTGTTTTGTGTGTCAATAACTTTTTCCTTCTCTATTCCTGAGTAGTATTCTACTATGTGAACAAATCAAAATTTATCTTTTCAGAAGGGATATAGTATTAACACAGATTTCCTAGATTTCCAAGTTTTAGAATAGTGGGTGTCCTGTCAACATAATTACACAGGAGTACCTGGCTTTTGTCTTCAGTCATTCATACAGTGATTCCAAACTCTTTACCTTTCTCCTCTCTATCCATTTCTGGGTGTCTTCAGAGGGTGCCTTCCTTGAGCTCATGAACATCTGCATTTTTCTTAACATCTTCCACACTCTACCAGACATTCGTGGTGTAGAGTGTTCCGCAGGGCAGCTTCCCAGGAGAGGGGAGGGGCTGGAGATCAACAGACGCCCCAGCTGAGTGAAATGCCACTGTACATGGGAAGGTGCTATAGTCTGCCTGCGGGGCTCTGAAACTATGCCGCTTACAGTGCGTGCTCAGTTGTTCTTCACCCTACTTAGATTGTAGGTATTAAATTTGAGGCCATAAAGATAAGTTTACAAAAAATATAAAGCTATTTTTCTGTAGCTTTAACATTTGCAGTTGACATTAATGTCTAACTGAGCTCACATTTCACCCAGTAGAAGGAACTTAAATTTAGTGCATTCAGTGCATTCGCAGTTAAACGTTCTGTTCCACTCATCACTAGCCCCCTTGTGTTTTTTTTTCCCTAGGTGTGTATCTAATTGCATAGGGTTATGTGTTTCCAGTTTTCCCTCTGCTCTCAAGTACCCACATTATCTGGAAGCATTCTCTCACCTGGGACAGAGTCAGAGGAGAAGTTTATCAGAAGCTCAAGGGTTCTTCTCAGAGACTTGGAATTTTTCTTCTCCTCTGCTGACAAGGGCTTCACCGCTGTGTTGCACCTGTCAGGCAGAGCTCCTTCTTCCCTCACAGTAAATTCTAAGAAAAAGCTCCTTGGTTTTCATTCACATGGGCTTCTGGTATACAGCCCTTCCCAGTTTGTCATATATACTCAGATGTATACAATTCCAGTGCCAAGTTCCTCAAAATGCTGTCGGAAACATGTTGATATGGTGAAAATAAGCTCAGTTGAATTTGCTGCAGTTGGAGGGAACATGACCTTGGATGACGCAGCAACTCCAAGAGGAATCCAGAAGTGAGACACCACTGGCACTTCTGTGTCTGGGCTTACGTAGTCCAAGGGGGGTCTTTCAGGGTAAGTAACTGACGAGGACTGGCCAACATCCATCCTATTATAGAGTAGAATTGGTTGTCAGTCAGACAAGACTGTTAACAAATGTGCTGATAGATACATTTTCGTTTGTTAAGCAAGCTATTTGCGGAGAAGACGGCTCTCTCTGATAAACTGGCCTGCAGGGAAAGTTGGATCCTCTGGACACAAGGAGCAATAGTGGATGGAATGCAAGTATCACAATTTTATTAACAGCTGCACAGGCCTTGATGCACCAATACAGGGTTCTCTGTGTAAAGAGACACATGAAAAGAAAAAATGGCGGGGAGGAACAGTGAAAAAAATAAATTTATTGCCCCACTTAGATACATAGTATCAGAGGAGAGAAGTAAAGTTTGAAAAACCTCTGACGGGAATTCTCACTGACATTTTAATTTTTCTACCGGAGAGAAAATATAACAAAAGCAGCATGGAACCTGAGTTCCAGGGTTGTCTGTCTGTCTGGTGGGCAACGTGACTACCCACTGGCAATTGTGATCCAGTCCATGTCTTGA
The DNA here is from genome assembly GCA_004027475.1 of Anoura caudifer. Classification (NCBI taxonomy): domain Eukaryota; kingdom Metazoa; phylum Chordata; class Mammalia; order Chiroptera; family Phyllostomidae; genus Anoura; species Anoura caudifer. Next base: position 11,373 of record PVKU01002689.1, read on the forward strand.
AACGGACCGGTCAGATGAACTACTCCCAGGTCTGGGGAAGGGCTAAGAAAGTGGTAGGTGTGAGGCCTGAAAAGGAAACCACATACTGCTAAGTTTTCTCACCTCTCTGTTTTCCTGTTTTTGTCCTCTGTACAAATTTACTTGGGTTGACAATGTGGGCTTGGGGCTATATTATTGATATTTTTCCAAGAGACTTAGAAATCTCTACTCCTGCCCTGTATATCAATTTGCCTTCCAGAGGATTCCCAAAGGAGCCATAGCTACAATGACTAATACAAGAAAGGGGACCAAGCTTTATTAATAACCGTGTGATATTCTCATCCCTATAGTGGAAAACTCGACACTAAGAGCTGGACTGTCACATACAGTTTAGAATGAATGTTTCCTATCTCTTGCTAAGTCTACATCCTGAGATGCGGTACTATGTGGATGGTTATACAGAGGAAAGGAATTAAATATATGGCAAGAAAAATATGGTCACATCTATGTGAAATATCTGGCTGAAAATTCCCCGCACAGCCACATGCTCTTGGTGGAGTGAGCAGAAAAGAGGAGCCTGATTTTCATTTGCAAGACCAATTTAAAAATACATATATTTTCCCACTGGAAATCATGAGCCCTTAACATTCCATGCTCTGAACAATTATACTAGTAATTGTTCTTGCATTTCAAATAACTATGAAAGAAGTGAGCAGTGGAGCCAGAAAAGTGGTTGAAATGTATTTCTCGCCCTCAGAGTTTCAGGCATCTGCTTAGAAGGGCAGAAGGGGAGCTATGAGAGAGAAGGGATTTGAGTGGGCCTCTGGCCTCATCATACACACACGACTTTCCTTGTACTTCACCTAACCAGCCTTAGGCTACACCAGCTGGCCAACCAATTAAGGCCTGGGCGGAGACACATTCTCGTGGTCTTGTTTTAACCTTTGCATCAGAGTCCGTATCTGTAGTTTTCAGTGTATAACAGAATGCTTAATGAGTACCATGTTTGTTGCATTAAATGCATGAATTTCATCCTGCATGTATTGCCCATTCTTTAGGAAGCACTGAATAGGGAATCGTCATACCTGCTCTTCTGTGTAGGCATGTATCACCTGAATCATCTCTCACAGGGCGGAAAGTGTGGCGGACTTTCTAACACTGTTTCCCTCACCACCTTTCACTGAGATGGCATGAAAGTTAAAATCGTACTTCCCCAACCCACCCTGTGCCTAGGGGTGGCCCTGTGACTCAGTGATGGTCAAGGAGATACAAGCAGAAGTCTTTGCTTCTAATAGAGGACAGACATGTCATGCTTCCCCTCTCTCTTTTTCCTGTTTTGGTTGCAGATGTGTTTCTAATATTTGAGCAGCCACCTCATGCCCAAACCAGAAGGCAAGGCTGAGAGAGTCACAAATGTCAGCCTTGACACCATCGAGCCACTGAGCCAATCCCAGCAACTGCCTACATCAAACTGTATTGCTGCTTGAGAAAAGTAAGCGCCTAGCGGCTAACGCTAATAGTCGTTTTCAATTGCATGTGGCCATTAACATTCTTGACTGTTACAGAATTTACCTGGTAAGGAAACAGAGAAAAGTCTTGAAACTAAATCACCCAGATGGAAATTCACAGCTGAGTTGAAAAATAATCACCATTTTTCTCTTCACAATACAAATATTTACAAGCTGCATCTTCCCACCACATTCCCCAGGTGCATGAGACAGGGAAGATGGAAAATAATGCTGCTCTGGTTTTATACTTGTACGTTCAGGAACAAATATAGAAAAATGATTCTCCGTAGAGTAGAAAAAGCCAAGATTCATATTTCAAATGTCTGACTTGCCTTGGTGCCCACTACCCCACGGCTTGAAGCTGGACCCTCCACTCGGGTTTCATAGGCCCACGTGTCTGATTTTGAAAAGCTGCTTTGTATTGCAGCGATGAGGCTGTGCCTGTGTTTCTTTTATATATTTCAGCTGTTACATGTGTCTCCATTAAGAACACAATAGATTTACCCAAAAGGTAATAGATTAATAAAATAATACATCCAAAGAAATTATGGTTTAGCCTAGCATTAAAAATTTTATATTCGTCTAGCTCATTATGTTTGCAGGCTACAGCTACATATTTGAGTCCACTTACAAGCAAAGAACACTAGCAGCGCAAACAAACTCGAATCTAAATCCTAGTTCTACCATATATAATAGTATGAACTACCTGCAGCTCGCCCACTGGTTATTTATTATGATAATAACTCTGGACATGTAACTTAGTCCATCTGAATTTCACTGTGCTCAGCTGGCAAAGAAATGACTAATATCTGTCATCAAGGTTGTGGTAAGAAGTAGAGAGATAGATCTGATATACAGCATCAGCTATTGTCATTATTAATTAGCATTTGGCAGATAAATACCTTCTCGTTCTACATTACATTTGGCAGGAATTTCCCACAGGGTCACTTCTTCTCGGACAACACAGGAGAGGGACAACAAACTGAACCACTACCTCAGACCTCCAGTCCTTGCTCCTCGACACTCCAGGGCAGCTGCTTCAGCCACTTGACCAAGAGCAATTTAGAAAGCAGGTTCATGTGAGTGACAATGATCTTTGTTACCCTCTCTCTAGGGTCCAAGAGGTTGGCTCAAAGTGACAGGTAGAGGGGAGGTGAAAACCGGTTCCTTTTGCAAATCAGGCTACAGATCCTTCAGAGCAAGTAAGAGCCCAAGAGATCCCTAAAGAAGCCCTGAATGAGAGAGAAGAAACCCAGAAGTTTACTCACCATCCTCCTGCACCACTAGCTCCCCTGCTCCTTCGTAGATCAAACAGCCGCTTTCTTTGTTAGTTTATTGATTTTAAGAAAAGGAATTTTAGACAAGATTCGTACAACTTGTCCAAGTTGTATAGTGCAT
>PVKU01002689.1:14357-213293 GCA_004027475.1 Anoura caudifer
AGAGAGAGAGACAGAGAGAGAGACAGAGAGGAAGGTAAAGAGGGGAATAATGGGAGGGGAGGGGAGGGGAGGGGAGGGGGAGGGGAGTATATTTTAATGAGGGGGGAAATTGAGGCTTGGGAGTTGCCTAAATCTAGAACTTACTTGAATGAGCTAATGGTCTCCAGAGACCATGTGGACTTAGGCCAGACCTCAACTGTAACTGAGGATCAGCTATTAAGCAGTCATAGTTTCCTGAAGGTCATACAGCATTCCTAGGGCTTTGCTACCCCATCTGTAACACAAGTTCACTTGAATTCGCTTATCACCAAGGATACCACCAGATATAAAGGCTATGGGGTTTTCTGTTTTTGTTTTTGTTTTTTAATTAAAAATGTTTAGCATTGCAAATTTGGCTGAATACCTAAACAGTTCTAACAACTTTTTTGGTCTCCATCATGACATGTATGAAATCATACTGAATGTCCCTGGGCTGGAATACTGCCTTTTCATGGACATAAATTTCCTCTTTCAATATACTCAAGCAACTATAAGAGACAAACTTTTCTGGCAGTACATTTTTATGGGGGTGGGAGGGTGGGGAATGTTTTCCCTATAGCAGTTGGATTCATTAGCAAGCAGCTGACACATATTATTGATCTTTGGAATTTATACCGATTGGAGGCTTATTAGGCTATTTCACTGGGCCCTTTGTATTTCGAATTGGAAAAAAACGCAGAGCTGCTGATACTCTATTATCACAAAAAAGCAGAAAAGTCAGTGATTGTAGACACAGACCTGCAGCGCCACCTGTTGGCTGCTGGATTAACAATCACCACAGAGTTGTCAACAGAGAAGCAGAGCTGATCTCCAAAATAAAAAGTAAGCGAGCTGAGAGTACGTTGAGGCCAACTTTAAGCTAAACTCACTTAGAGTTGAAAAGGGAAAAAAAGTCCCTAGAAAATGAGTGGTGCAACTTGGTTCTAAATGGTCACGGGGTAACTGCTGGTCTTCATTCATTTCATTTGTAATGAAGCACTAGAGAAAAATGGAAAGATAGAGTGACAGAATTTCAGAACTGGGTAAGTCTTTAAATAATAGCATAGCTTCTTCAGTAATAGCAAGACACCGGGACATTATGTCCCAGAGCTACAGAACTTGGGACCGTGGGTGTCAAGGGCAGAACATGACTTATTCGGATGCTCAGTTCAAAGTTCTTTCTGGGTAACTTTCTATAAGAAAATGCATTTTAAGAGATCTTTATATTCCCCATTTTTAATAGAATGCTATTGAGAATCAGAAGCAGTTCTCACATTACTACTTGTTTAAATTTGCAGCATTCAGACAATAATTAAAGTAATAATCCCTATTTGTAGCGGCCTATCAACACCATGCGCTGTTACTGTGCTTACAGAATCTAAGAACAACTTCTTTTCTTCTCCTTCCTCATCCTTCTTAGCAAGTATTTCATTTTTTTCCCAACCATTTCATTATGCCCAACGTGGGTCTGTGGTTCGCTTCGGACACAAGACCCCTGAAATGCTGACTGCTCACTGAGACAACTAAAAGCTGATGAAGAGAGACGACTCCCAGCCTCCTCTGCTATCCCAATCTAATCCGAAGGGGGTGGAAGCCTGGCGGAGACACGGGTCATGAGAACACAGGCAAGGCATGTCAGGAAGGAGGCTAGTGAATACCACCCTTGGTAAAAGAAGGTAAGATCACGGGAGTCCAGTAGGGCTTATAAGCACCATCATGCACAGGAAGCAGAAAATATCTACCAGAAACAGTTAGTTTTAGAATGTTGCAGTTTTCTAAAATTAAAAATAAACTTGCCTCTATTTTTTTTTTACTTAAAAATAGTGATTAGAAGCACACCCCTTAAAGAGAAATATTGCTTCTACACCCCTCTGTGAGCAGCAAGGGAAAGAGAACTTGGGAGGCTAGGTCTTGCTTCCTGTTTTATTGGAAGGTTCGAGGTGATGAGTAGTGGAGACGTTAGGAAGGAAAGGAAAACAGGGTCAAATCGAACCAGTTGAGTGATTCTTCACCGCCTACAAAGTGGTGTTAAGGACTCGACATTGGAAACTTGTGTGGAGCCCCAACCTAATGCCCCATGGATATGAGAGACGACATCATCACCTTGATTGTCCTGCATGTATGCACTGTCCAAGCACTTACCACCTGTGTGCTGTACCCCAGGACTTAGCAACCACTGAATTCTTGTTACATGTTTGTGAGATAAGCAAGCATTGAGTGGGCGGAGGCCTGGGTGGATGGGTTCATGGATCAACTACTGGAATGATGGACATACTGAAAAATTTGAATTCCTCATCTTCTTCCCATGAGGATCCATTGCACTTGGCATTTAAAACTGAATTTGAGGCTGTTGATACTTAAGCTCATCATTGTTTGGGGGGCTGTCCTCTGTTGCATTTAGGCATAAAAACTGGAGACTATGTTTCTCAGATGCCCCTTGCCCGCATGAGTCTGGTTGGATTCTACCAGGGAGAGGCACTGGTATGGGATGGAAAAGCAGACGGGAACGAGAGGGCACTATTCTCTGGTGACAGCTCCAGGCCGGGATGCATGCAGCCAGCATGGAGCTTTGCCTGTGGCTCTCAGGCATCTTGCGAGGGATTACATACATTGCACATGCTGGTGCCTTAGACAGCTGAAATTTCTGACCTCCTGGATGTCCTGAAAGTTTGGGTATTGACCTTTGTTCACCCAGCTTTCTAATAATTGTATGAGTTTTCCCTATAAGTGAATTTCTTCCTACCCAAACACCCAGAATAAGTTTTGAGTGCAGTACAACTCATGGTTGGAAAACTAAATAAAATGGTTACTTAGACCTACTGAACATTCAGTTTAAGAACCTTTATAGTAATTTGTAGAACCTTTTACCTTTAATACATCCAGAGATAACATATACACTGTTTTTCTTTTAAAAAGTTGACAAAATAAGAAAAAAGTTAACACATTATCATATGTCTTAGAGAGTGTCTAAAATTAACATATTAGGATCTTCCTACTGCTATTAAAATCTTAAATAGGACTTTAAGTTCTGGCATATGGAGTGAATAGAGATTGCATTTATCCCACTTGAAATGACTATAAAAGAAGAACAAAACCCATGAAGCAATGGTTTTCAAAGAGGACCGACACCAGGCGATAGGACTTGTAAGTTGAGGCGAATGAGAGAGGTAAAGTTACTACACACATTCTACAACGATTAAAAAGACAATGAAAATATCATGGGCAACTTTATGCCCATTCGTTCAATAACTTAGATGAAATGGACAAATTCCTTATAAGACAGAAACTACTAAGCTTAATTAAGAAGAAATAGATAACCTAAATCACCCTGTATCTCTTAAGGAATAGAATTTGTTTTAAAAAAGTCTTCCCGTGATGAAAACTCCAGCCCCTGATAGCTTTCCTGGGTAATTCTTTCAAGCATATAGACAAAATAAATAAATCATATGCAAATTTCTCCAGAATATTGAGAAGCTGAGAATTCTAACTCATTTTATGAGGTCTGGATACAAGCAATGGACTTATATTCTGAACATAGAAACTGGACAACCAATTTGAATAGTTAAACAATATATGAACATACATATGTAAAAATATGCTCACCATTATTTCCCATTAAGGAAATGTAAATAAGACCATGTGAGATACCACACAGCTATTAAAATGCCTAAAATTAAAAAGACAGATCATACCAAGTGTTGGTGAGGATGCAGAAGCACTGGAACTCCCCCACACTACTGGTAGAAATGTAAAATAATAGAACCACTTGGAAAATGGCCTGGAAACTTCTACAACTACCATATAGTGAGTGAAAATAGCCAGATGAAAAGAACACATCCTTTAGGATCTCATTTATATAAAATTATAGGAGATGTCAACGAATCCCTAGTTGCAAAAGGCAAACCCGTGGTGACCTGGGGATGGGGAAAGGGCAAAGAGACCAGAAGCGACAGATGACCAACAAGAGTGAGGAAACTCATCCTTTGTCTTGATTGTACCAATGGTTTCGTAGGTGTGTACCCATGGCAAACGTGTCAAGGTGCGTACTTTACATTTGTTTATGTTATTCTGTCAGGTATATCTCCACAAAGCTGCTAAACTCCTTTTTTTTTTTTTTTTTGAGTGAGTCCAAAATGTTAATATTTTGTGAGACCCATGAGGCAAGTACCTTTCCACTGACACATCCGAATAGTAAAGTGTCTGCCTTATATTGAAAATAAGGCTTTGGTTATCAATTGGAACTTCTAGTATGAGCACATAGAACTAGCCACTTGGAGCAATGCGACAACTTCCTCCCACGGGGATGGCACACGCACAAGGGACAGGATTTCACGTTGCTCCATGCCCCACTTTCTCAAATTGCAGGGTGAAGGCTCAGCGCGCTGTGCCATGTCCCACGCATGGTGGGGTCAACAGCCGCAGTGCATTTTCTGCCCTGCTGCCCCTTCATGCCTTCGCGATTTCATGCATTACATGCACTTGTCTTTTGCTACTTTTCTGGGGAATGCCCCTGTCTTTCATTCGGGATTTCAAACACTGGATCTGAACCCCATGACCTCTCTCTCCATTTTGCTCCATTTTCATTCTCCCCTGCTCCCGCTGCTGGGGGAGCAGTTTCAGATCCTCCCCCTCCTCCCACTGTGCTCCCTTTGAACGTCCATCCTCAGATTTGTCCGGGGTTCTTTCATCTCATACCTTTATTCTCACCTGCGTTAGCGACACTCACACACCTCGTGGGTTTCAACCTTTTCATTTTCTCCATCAAAACTTGCTGCCTTCTCCCTGTCATGGTTATATACTTCTTGTTATTTTCCTTTCTTCCTTCACGCTCATTTTAACAACAGAAACAAAAGTACTCCATACATATAATTTAAATGTCATAACGTTATATATAAAACAAAAACCAAGTGCTTTACAAGGTGATATCCACAAATTATTCTGTAAGTTTAATGCAGTCCAATGAAAATCCCTGGTGATTGATGGGTAGTCACTCTACATGTTATGTAACAGGTGTGTATCTTCATACATTGCTGGTGGGAGTAAAAATTGATCAAACAACTTCAGAAAAAGGGTGTCCGGGAATTAGCAAATTTGATGATCATGCACATATGCAAAGGAATCTATGCACAAGAACGTTAAGGATGAAATGGTTTGCAACAACCCCGGTGAGCTTCAACAGTGGCACGGGTACGGCAGTTGTGGCCCTTTTGCACAAGACTGTAGTATTGTATTTCAGCTGTAAATATAAACAAGCATGGATAACTCTTACAAACCTAATGTTGAGCCAAAGAAGCAAGGTACAAAAGAGTCTTTACAGTATACGATTCATATAAAGTTAAAAAATTTATAAAAATGAAATCATATTGTTCAGAGATACATCTTAGGTGATGTTATCATGAAAAGAAAGGAAGTAATTCTTTGCAAAGTTAAATGGAATGGTGCCCCTCCAACCAAAGATATGTCCACACCCTACCTAACTTTTGAAATCTGTGAATGTGACCTTATTTGAAAAACAAAAGGGTCTTTGCGGATATAATTAAGGATTTTGAGCTAATATCATCCTGAATCACCCAGTGGGCCCTATTTCCAATGACAGGAGTTCTAATAGTAGCCAGAAGTAAAGGGGAGAGAGAGAGAGACAGAGAGAGAGAGAGAGAGAACACGCATGTAAAGCCAGAGGCAGAATTTTGAGTTCCAGAGCCCAGAGCCCAAGCCGAGGAAGGCGGGGAGCCACCAGGAGCTGGAAGGGGCAAAGAACAGATTGCTCCCAGGGTCCCCGAGGGAGTGCGGTCTTGCTGACACTTTGATTCTGGGCTTGTGGCCTCCAGAATTGTGAGAGAATAAATCTCTGGTTTGAAGCCACTAAGTTTATGGTAATTTGCTGTGACAGCCCGAGGAATCAATATGTCTAGCACAGAAATTTTAGCTGTAGCTTGTTAATAATGATCTGAGAGTGAAGAATGAAAGGCAAGTGCTGTACGCTAACAACACCTTCTCCAAAGACTGGGAAAGTGAAAGGGGAAAAACAGTCTTGTCGGTCATAGAGGATGCTGAGAGAACACAGGAGGACTGTGGCTCAGCAGGACAGAGGCAGACCAATGTGGGAGGCTTATCACTTAGCTTCAGGGTGAGTTTTCAGAGGCACTCTTACGCCCCAGAGCAATCCCGGCTCGCGGCACATCATCTCTGCCTGTTCTCTGTGGCTTTCCTCCCTCCTAACCTGTCTGTCTGCGTTCCAGGTCCCAGACAAAATGTGTGTGTTATTATGGGTAATCCCCCCAGGAATAATTTCAGTCTTCTAGGATAAAACACATTTTTAGAGCCAACCCCATGGCGAGGACCATCTCTATGACTTGTCCCTAGAGCGTACAATCACCGGCGAGTGACAGTGTAAATGTCACACCAGTCAAAGAGGATGGACAGTTACTGCTCATTTTCTGCCACAGTCCGATAAGAATTCATTTCTGTCAATAATTATTAAGATGACTAGTCCACGTGACATTTCTATAGTGCTATTAGCATGATTGTGTTTCATGTGAACTGTCTGGCTTGACCTTCACGATGCCCTGTGTGGTGGATAGGGTAGACATTATGATCCCTATATTATTTTTCTTTTTTAATCCTTACTTAAAAAGAAAACTTTAGTATGTTTTGACTTTGACCAGGTCATTAAAATAGTCATGGATGTGGCTATGACTCAAAAGCAGAATTGCTGATTCCTTTTCCGTATGGTAATTCTGTGCTGCTCACTCATTGACTTTATTTATAAACCAACACTTATTGACTATCTATTACATGGAATGCCATATGTAATGCACTGGGGCAGAAGAGACATACAAAAATGCAAGAGAGCAACATCCCTGACCTCAGAAACCTGTAGTCTCCTCAGAAAGACAAGTACACAAAGGCCTACCTTTTAAAGAAAAAAAACACACACACAGCAAAGTCCTACGATGCTATCCCCCAATAACAAGAATCGTTATATAATGTGACTGCTGATTGGCTTTTTTCTGTATGTAGCGCCGCTTCCCAGGCACGGGGTCAGCGACAGTGGACACGGGGAGGCTGGCACAGTGAGGCAGGGAAACGGTTGGGCAGCTGTGGAAATGCCGGCAACCCTGCACCCCAAGTGTTCTTCGGGCTGAGACCTGCAACTACCAAATGCGGAATCTGTGGCATTGCCGTCACTGTCTGGGATCCCCTCATTGGCAGCAAGACCCAGAATTGTCCCCATTACTTTTTAAGCCAGAATAGACGACACTTGCTGGCACCCATGGCCAGGATGGGTTTTGGCCTTATACTCGAACTCCTTTCCGACTCTGCCCGCAGCCTAGGCGAATTAGGTCCTTTTTAATGGCTGGGGAAAAAAAAAATCACTGTGTAGTCCAAATATGCTATATGGCACGTGGGGGGAAAAAGAAATGAAAATGCAAAATTTTAATTAAGATAAAAAAATAAAATTAAAATGTTGAATGGTTGAAATACACTTTATTAAAATGGTTTTAAAAATTGTTTTCCAGCTAATAAGTTTCCTAGTAAACTAATCTAAAATATACTGCACTTGAATTATTCATCTCGAAATGCTGATTTCACGTTTTCTCATGTCTGCATGCTAAAGGTGGGTGTCTCTCTCAGAGGTGATAGAACGTGATCACTTTTTTGTATGATTTGTATCTAGATGTCAGGAAGCCAAAGTCAATCCCATCAGTACAATATATGTGGGACCATTTCCACTACTCTCTTTACTCTGGAGTTAGCAACACTATCCTCATATTCTTTTTTTAAATCTTCACCTGAGGATGTGTTTTTATTGATTTTAGAGAGAGAGGAAGGAAAGGGGAGAGAGAGGGAGAGAGAGAAACATGGGAGAAAGGGAGAGAAACGTCGATGTGCGAGAGAAACTCCTGTATGTACCCCAACTGGGGGCTGAACCTGCAACATTTTTGGTGCATGGGACAACTCTCGGACCAACGGAGCCACCTGGCTAAGGCTATCCTGGTATTTTTTATCCTGGTATTGAACCTGCGTCCATTAATATTCTTTCTGCAATATTGTAATTATTGTTTACATTCAGGTCACACACAAATCTCTTTAGGATCCAGGGAAGTAAACGAAGTGGAAGATGAATCAGGATAGAAAACATACAGGGTGGGGCAACATAGGTTGACAGTTGTTCATATGGAAAACAGCACAATAACTAATTAATAATAATACAAGAATAAACAGTGTTTTGCATACCCACAACTATAAACTTGCTTCTGTCCACCCCTATAGAAAATAGTGGGCTTTTGGCTGATTGGAGATCCACTGTCCTCCCTAAAGGCACCCAAATCTAAATGTTAAAAAAAAGTATGTATGCATAAAGGAAAGAAAGCCCTGTTATTCTAGTTGCTACTTTGTAATACCTGGTTTACTCATGCAGCTCCTGGAGTAGACCAAGTGCCCTTTGATACGTTAACTATGTGTTATTCACAGTGGTTAATCCAGAGATAAACCACTTTGAACTTCAGCTTTGAAATAGGTAACAACAGGTGTTTCATAAACAGCTAATTGAAAAATAATGAGTGAGTAAATAAATGGCTAAATTTTTAGAACAGGAAAAGTGTCCTGGGGAAGTGTAAAGGGGAAAGTGAAATAAGTGTTACCATGTTCTTCCTCTGTAAAAACCGATACTGTCTTACTTATACTAATTCTTACAAAAAACTTGTGAATGCACATAAGCACTTTCATTTACCCGCTGAGTAAACTGATCCTCAGCGATCATAAGTCCAAGGTCATACAGTTAACAACAGGTGAAACTAATTTCTTTTGGACTCCCAAAGTCCTCACAGGCTCATTTTACTATATCTTAGCACCTTTTCTTGACTCAGCTAAAATGCCAAATGCAGCCTGACAGTTAAAAAATAGAAAAATTTGATTCTTCTGACTGATTGCCAATATTTTATTTCATGGCCAGAATGTTTATGGCACCGCAGACTAAACTGGAAGCCTTATTTGCCTGGTTAGTGGACTGTGCCAGCGTGCTCAGCCCCAAGTTGATAACAAAGTTGAAGAGGTTGGGGTGTAAGCGCATGGCTGCTAATTAATGTGGGCTGAACTTGGGCATGCGCTTTAGCCCTCCGCGGTACACACCATGTCGCAGACACCAGGCTTTCCACCCCCTTTCCTGCCGCTCTTAGATACGCCTTGGCAAATTATCAGTGCTCTAAAGGAACATTTGAAAACTGAAGGGATGCTTCAAGTGCAATGAGGGGCATTTAAGGAATCTGAAAGAGCAACCACAAAGAGAGTTCTTCTGATAGTTTTTGAAGCTCTTTTCGTTCTTTAGCAAAATGCCCTTCTCTGTAGGCTTTGACAAACTTGAAGAAGCATGAAAATCAAAGAAGCTTCCTTGATGTTTGATAGGGATTTATCCTATAACGTGTGTTTTTAGAATAGCATTGGTGGACTTTCCCAGTTACTCAAAAACAAAAAAAAAAAGGGGGGGGGGATAGGCCAGTGTCAAATGGGAAGCTAGGAAAAGAAGATAGGCAGGCAGCAAACGCACCCTCTGCCTTCTCCATAAATCAGCCAGAGGAGCAAAAAGTAACGGTAGACACACCAGTGGGGCATAATTGAGCATCAGCCCATGCTTTGGTCATTTTATACCCCCAGGTATTCCAAGACATGGTTGGGTCTCAGAGTGACTGCACAGTGAGCACGTCACAGTTTGGTTATGAAGAGCACGGGTTTCAGACCCCGCGTAGCCCCTCTGAGCTCTGTGGTCTGGAGAAAATTTGTTGTCCTCTGTGTTCCCCTCACATATGAAATGCCTGCCACTTACTTCATCGTCACTCCAAGCCCCCATCTTTGTGGGCAGAGCCTTGCTCCCTCCATGCAGATGAAAAATGCCATTATTCATTTTTCCAGCTTTCTTTGAACTCAGCACCCAAGCATATGATTCAATCCAGTGAAATCCAGTGGGACCTCAGGTCACACCTGCTTAGAGACCTCTGTGCTGCAAGGCGGGGTGGGGGGGGGGGACTGTCCTTTTCTTTGCCAGTGCTTGTACCTATATGGTGATGCCCGGCCTTCAGTCACCTGTGACAGACAATGCTGAGAAAGAAGCAAAAATACAAAGGATGGCCAATGGAGGGACGGAGAGACCCTAGATCCTCAACGATATTCGTAAATCAGCGCACTGGCTTTGGCACTTCCCCCAGTAACCTTTGCCTTCTCAGACTTTTATCGTGAGAGACAATAACCATCCTTAATGTTATGTAAATTTTAGCTCAGTCTAGTTGTAGCTGAAATGCTCAAAACATACAATAATAACTACCCTCTATGGTTATTGTGGGATTGAAGAGAATGCCTTTAAAACAGAAAGCATTAAAATATAATGCTTGACATATATAGGTATAGATGTGAATGACATTTATCATAAAAAAGCTGTTGCTCAAATCCAATCACTTTTTCTCTCCCCCATGAATATCAGTGTATGTATTCACAGTGTATGTATTCACAGTGGGATTACACAGGGTGCTAATACTATAAACTTTTGTGCAGAAGTAGGAATCACGTGTTTCTCCCTATTTTTGCATGATACTTGGTATGTGGATCTCAAGGTAGTTCTATCAATGGCCCAACATCTTCAAAAAATCATTTATTTATTTGTTTGTTTAATTTTCTTCTTTAAAAAAAGATTTTATTATTTGTTTTTAGAGAGGGGAAGAGAGGTATAAAGAGAGGGAGAGAAACATCAGTGTGTGGTTGCCTCTCTCGTGCTCCCAACTGGGGACCTGTCCCACAACCCAGGAGTATGCCCTGACTGGGAACCGAACAGGCGACCCTTTGGTTCACAGGCCAGCACTCAATCCACTGAGCCACAGCTGCCAGGTCTTAAAGGAATTTTAATGAAGATAAATTTTTAGGACTTTGTTTTTGGCCTCTTGATACCTGCTAATCCTGTACATATTATCTCACTTTTCTAGACTTAATTCCTTCATGTCCTAGGCTTAGGAACAGGTAAAAGAGGTAATTATGCCTTATACGGAAACTTCTCTTCTTTTCTTTTAAGTGAGTTTTGGGCAATGGGCCAAATTTATCTGCTTCTCAGTCGCTCTCTCCTCATTGCCCAGAGGCAAGTATCATTTTAGAAGTCCTCCAACCAAAATTCTAGATATTTCCAGAATCATGTGAAACTCAACCATGCCCAAAGTTTGGGTTCCATTTGGGACCCCTTTTTCCCCTCACCTACTTTCACCAACTGCCTGGAACTGTCAACCACAAAGAACACCTGCCACATATTTTCTTCCCACTTCTTATTATTCAGCAGGACACATGTTTATCATTTTAGACCAAAGAGAACATTACCTTCCCCCCAAATTTCAAAGAATGTTTTTCTCTTTTTTCCTAGATAGTTCTCTGGAAATGACAGTAAATTCTACAGATATGCTTGTTCATCTTCTTAATCCAATGTTTAAAAACCTCAGTGTCCCAAAATGATCCCAAGTATTGGCCTAACTCCCTGACCATGCAGTGAAAAATGCGGTACTCCCCAGCTGATCCTCGTGATGACAGAGCAGGGCTGATTATATCATTCCTCTCTAACTTAGCATTGCCCTTTAAGCAAATGTAAAATTACGTCAAGTCTGTTTTTCTTCAGCATCACTAATTATAGATAGTAATTATAGATAAAAATAATTAAAATTTTATTTTTCCTCCAGTTTTCTAATTTTTCAAGAAGTCTATTTAGCTATTTCTTTGAAAGATCTTCATGTTCTCCCAAGCCTCCTAATCAGAGAAAGAAGCTCCAGGTGCTTTGGTAAGTCCCACTTCCTAGTACTGGCATAGTCATCATTGGCTTCCTCCTGCACCTTCTCTCCTGTTTCTGCTCTGAAAATAACTGATTGCTAACATTTGATGTTGGTGTCTCTCACGAAGGGTCAGTCAGTACTAACAGAAGCAAACATTGTCCTCCTGAGAACATGCTTAAGCAACAACTTAAAAGTCACTCCTGTCCTCTAACCAGATAAAATGTCAACCCTGAGGAGAAAAGATGTTGGGGATACGAATGCAGATACCATTCTATAAAAATGTACTGAGTCCAAAAACTAGCATAAAGGGCCCTGGCTGGTGTAGCTCAGTGGATTGAGCATGGGCCTGCGAACCAAAGAGTCATCACTTTGATTCCCACTCTAGGGCACATGCCCGGGTTGCGGGCCAGGTCCCCAGTTGAGGGTGTGTGAGAGGCAACCACACACTGATGTGTCTCTCCCTCTCTTTTTCCTTCCCTTCCCCTCTCTCTAAAAAAACAAGCAAACAAAACTAGCATAAAAGATTCGTAGAGCTTTCACATCTTCAGGGCATTTGCAAAATCACCCCCAGAGAAAACTCCTTAAAATGATTGAGTTTGTAAGAGTTTGTAACATATATCTCTTGTTATATGGGTGGTATTTTACTACTGGTACGCAGTCATTTGATTGTGATGGTTAAGTGACAACTGCAGAACCAGTTTGTGGAAACACATGAATAGGAACACAGCACAAAAGGACAGCAAGACGGGAGGAGCCCAGAAGGTCACAGATGCAGAGATGGGTTTTGTGTGGATCGAGGAACCACGTGAAATTCAGATGTCTACAGATTCATCAATAGGACAAATTTGTCGTATCAAAACACTTAGAAAATATCTGAGTTTTCCTGCTGAGCTGAAGAAGCAACAGGAAGGGATACTCCTTACTCATTTTTTCTTCTTTATGTGAATTCTGATTTCACAAAAGTAGAGATATTAAGAATGAAGAAGAACATTGTAAAAGTATAAAATGTCAAATCACTTATTATACACATGAAACTAATATAAGCACTATAATATAGTGTAACAACTATGCTTAAAAAAGAACGAAGCCACTAAAGACAAAATAAACAATGCCCTTTGGGAGCAGCATGGGGCCTCACACATAGAAGTTCCATGAGCTGTGTCTACAGGAAAGCGCATTTGCGATGCGCGTGGCACTCTGCAAATCCAGAGTGGGGAGTTTTGTTTCTCTGTCTCAAGTAAGTTGATCCATCAACTATGGGACCTTTATCTATGACTACAGAGAGAAATAATAAGAAAAAACAGCCAAGTAATAATAATAATCTGATCGTATTCTTTTCTGCCAAATTCCACAAGCCTGTCTACACATTGAGCCCAGCCACCTTTGGGGAAAATAAATAATAGCTGAGGTTCAAGGAAAATTACTCTATCTGGTTACATCAAGCAGAGAATGAAAAATCACTGCTCAGATGTCCTTTTACAGACAACCAGTTCTACATTGTGTTCATTATGTTAGCTATGACTCAGACCTTTATTTCACATATTTGTGGTTATGTCAACATTGTTGCCTTCTCTGCTGAGCTTTTTCCCCCCAGTTATGAGAGGGGGAGAGAGAGAGAGAGAGAGAGAGAGAGAGAGAGAGAGAGAGAGAGAGAGAGAGAGAGAGAGAGAGAAGCTGGACAATCAATCAATCACTTAACGGACATTGAGGAGGTGCCTCCTCTGTGATGGGCACTGTGCTAGAGTCTGGGCACTAGAGGAACACACCCAGCCCAGGGGCTCCTGCAGCTCAGAGTTTGGTGGATGGTCCTATAGGCACAAAACCACCTGGAGAGCACTGTGGTAAGAGTTATAGAGATGCTCCGAGCAGGACATGGGCATGAGGAAAGAATGATTTTCCTTTGCAAAAGCAACAAAGGTTTTTTACCAAGGATCTCATTTCAGAGATGCAGGTATTTTTTAGGCAGATAAGGGGGTAGGTAACATTCGAGGCAAAGGGAAGAGTCTGGGCCAGGGTATAAATAATCATAAGAACACGGGGCGTGTGGGAAGCTATGAGCAGTTTGAGCTGACTAAAGTTGGAGAGTGCAAGAAACTCTGAGAAAGGGAAGGTTACCAAGGGCCTCAGATGCTCCACTAAGGGAGGGCTTTTTACTGCAGGACATGGAGAATCATAAGACATTTTAGCAGGGTTCTGACATATGAGACTATAGCACAGAGGACTTTGGGCCCCGTGGAGAGTAGCTGGACATGAAGCTTGGACTGAGGTGGTGGTCACAGAGATTCGAGTTACTAAGGCTCTGGTATCTGGATGAGAAGAGGAGGTACAAACAACTCACCCTTGCCCGGGCCATCCTTTAATTTCTGGGATTTAGTTCCATGTTGTTTTCAATTCTGAATCTACCTCGTACGTATTTTGTGGTTGAGGCAAATTGCTTTCTCCTATGAGACTGGGCTGTTCAGTGAGTTGGAAAAGAATGAATGATGATCAGAGAAATGAGACATCCAAACACAGGTCTGGAAGAGAAGCCCCAGAGCTCTTTCTTTTAAGATTGCTGCATGAACAAATCAGTGATTAGCTGAGGCCAAAAGTGAATGTGATTGCAAATGCAGTATGAGGAGGCTGGGCTAGAGAGACCAGATGTTTCCCAATTTTCTTTGGGAAACCAATGCCCTAGAGAAAGGTTTGGGAAAAGCCACCAGGGACCACTAACCTGTGACAATGGTTGATTGCCTTGATAATGATCTTTCCTTTCCAGAAGTTTCCAACGATAGGAAATGTGGAAACATAAAGGCCATTTGCCTAATCAAGCCCATTCTTTTAACTAAGGAGAACAATGCACAAAGCATTTTTAAAGCCTCTATTACTATTCTCTGACCTTCTGAAAAGGGAGGGGAGAAGATGTGATTATCCAGTTTGATTTAAAAACCCTTTCAGCTAAATAACACTCGCCTTATGTTGTTATTGAAATCCCTCACCAGGAAAACCCATTAGAGCCCCTGATAAGAAGACGGTACTCACAACCCTCAAGCTCATTATTTGGGCCGATGGCACAGCTTTTTGCTTTGAAGCTTCTTGGAGATATTTGCTCTTCTGATTATGAAAAATGCTTGTAGTCTGGCCAGCCAGTCGGAAAACACCCTCTCTTGAATTTGATGACATAAACCTGTATCAGCTTTTACAAATACCATCTGTGGCTTAGTACTAGGTGAGTGAAAGAAAATAGATAAACACTCTAAAAGAGAAGAAGCTAAAACGTGGTAAGACTCACAACCTTACTACTCAGAATGATTCATGAGCCAGCAGATCAGCTTCACCTGGGAACTGAGACATGCAAACTCCAGGGCCCCATGCCAGTCAGGTCTGATGATTCAGAATCAGTATTTTAATAAGATTCTCCAGGTGATCCTGAGCACATGGAAACTTTTTTATGGCAGATATTTGGGAGAAAAGTAGCCAAGTGTCCCATTCCTTTTAGACTTCTAACCGTATGTTTTCGGTTTCTCACTCTAATGTAGATGCTCTTAACTTTTTTTTTGGGGGGGGGGTGTTATATATGGATCTCTTTAGCAGTCTGTTAAAGCCTATGAATAGATCTACAAAATAGTTTCTAAATAATAAAATTAAAATACATACAACAAAGAAAAGCAGCTATACTGAGATACAGTTATCAAAATCATCGTAACATAAGGAAATGTGAATTCTACCAAACATTTTAAAAAGAAGTAACACTAATCTCTCAAACTTTTCCAAAAAAGAGAGGAAGAGCAAACACTCTCAAACTCATTTTACAAGGCCAGCATTACTCCAATAGCAAAACCAGTCAGGGAAAGCAAAGTAAAGTAAAACCTAGGCTAAATATCCCTGATGGAAATAGATGCAAAAATCCTCAACAAATTTCTAGCAAACCAAATTCAACAGCACATTAAAAGGATCATACACTACGAGCAGTGGAATTTATTCTAGAGATGCAAAGATCAATAAATGTGATACCTCACATTAACAAAATGAATAAAAACTATACGACTATCTCGATAGATGCAGCAAAAAAAGAGCACTTGGCAAAATGCAACATCTTTTCATAATAAAACTCTTAACAAACTGGGTATAGAGGAAACATACCTGAACATATTAAAGACCATATATGACAAGTCTATAGCTCATACCATATTTAATGGTGAAACGCTGAAAGATTTTCCTCTAAAATAAGAACAAATCAAAGATGTCCACTCTCTCCACTTTTATTCAACATAGTACTAGAAGCCCCAGCCAAAGCAATTAGGCAAGAAAAAGAGATAAAATGCATCAAAATCAAAGGTCATCCAAAGGAAATCAAAGGCATCAAAATGAAAGAAATAAAACTACCTCTATTTGCAGCTGACATACTATATATACAAAACCCTAAAGACTCCACCCCCCAAAAATGGTTAGAACTAACAAATTCTTTAAGTAAATTTATAGGATACAAAATCAATGTATAAAAATCAATTGCATTTCAGTACACCAACAATGAATTATCAGAAATTATCACAGATTAGAAAAATTAATATTGTTAAAATGTCCATACTACAAATTCAAAGCAATCCTCATCAAAATGGCTTTTTTTTCATAAAATAGACAAACAATCTTCATATTGTTTAGAATCACAAAAGACCCCCCAACTAAGCAATTTTGAGAAAGAAGAACAAAGCTGGATGCATTACACTTCCAGATTTCAAACAATATTAAAAAGATACAGTAATCAAAATAGTATGTATTAGTAGAAAAACAGACACATAGATCAATGGAACAGAATAGAGAACCCAGAAATAAACCTATGCATTTATGGTCAGTTGACAAGGAAGCCAAAGTGCTCAGTGGGGAAAGGATAGTCTGTTCAGTGAATGGTGTTGGGAAAACTGGACAGCCACATGCAAGAAAATAAAACTGGACTCCTAGCTTAAACTATACAAAATATCAATTCATAGTGGATTCAAGACTCTCATGTAGAATGTGAATCTTAAAACTCCTACAAGAAACCTTAGTGGATAAGTTCTTTAACACAGGCCTTGGGTATGGTTTTTGGAATTTGACACTAAAAAACAAAGGTAAAAGAAAAAAGACAAATAAAAAAGTGGGGTTGCATCAAATATCAAACTAAAAAGGTTCTGCACAGCAAAAGCAAAAAGCACATTATAGATACACATATAAATTCAGTCTTGAAAAAGGAAATCCTCTCCCTTTACACAACATGGATACATCTGGAGAGCATTATGCTAAGTAAAACAAGTCAGATAGAGGAACAAAGGGCTGAGGTGGTGAGACCTAGGGAAAGGTTGGTAAATGGGTACACACTTTCAGCTGTAAGATGAAAAAGTTCTGAGGATCTGATATGCAACATGGTGACTATAGTTAATAACACTGTATTGTTAGACTGAATTTTTTAAATTAAATTTATTGAGATAACATTGGTTAATAACTTTATATAAATTTCATATTGAAATTTGCTAACAGAGTAGAAAGTGAATGCCCTCACCAGAAGAGGAGGAGGAGGAGGAGGAGGAGGAGGGGGAAGGGGAAGAAGAAGAAGAATAAGAAGAAGAAGAAGAAGAAGAAGAAGAAGAAGAAGAAGAAGAAGAAAGAAGAAGAAGAAGAAGAGTGAAGTGATGGATGTGTTAATTGACTCAATGGGGGAATCCTTTCACAATGTATAATATATCAAATCATCATGTTGTACATTTTAAACACCTTACAATTTTACTTGTCAATTATACCTTAAAGTTGGGGGGGAAAGGATATGTGAGATATTGTGTAGAGATAGGGCTAACACTCCCATAATTTTGCAGTAGTGTTAAGTGTTAACCATACTTGAGAATATCTGCAATAACTATGACGCAATATAGAAATACCTATGACAAAATCATAGTACTGCTAATAGTACTATGGCTTCTTACTAACATTTGTAACTACAGACAATAAAAAATATCTGTTCGAGGTGAGTAAAAATAAAGATGTCTTTTTCTTCCAAGCCAGCTAACCCCATGAATGCTATCCTCAGACACCCAGATGAAAATAGGTGTTCTAAATGGTTAACATAGTATATTATGGGATATGTTTTAACTTGGTCTTGCTCTGAAGTGGGTGAGGACACCTTGAGCTATGTCCATGCCATTCCCTTCAAGTACATGGCAGAGGGAGGTGTGAGGGGGCTCATGTCCTTCCACACCTACCACCCTTTTAAACATCCAAGTTCTCCGACTCCCATTTGTGCGCTCAGTGTTCTGAATCATTAAACCAGTAAGGCTGAGTTGGATGGAAAATTTGTTAACCTTTCCTCATCAGATCTATTGTCTCAAACATATGCATACATCCCAAATATACAGAGAGAGTTGTGTTTGTAGTTATTTTTCATATTTATTCTTTTAGAATTTTAAAAATCTCTTTTCACCTTGATTTGGCATTTTAACTTAATTAATGATGTTGCTGTTACCAAAAGGAAGAAAACCCACCAGACTGTAACCGTGTGTTTACATTTTAAAGTCTCATGGACAAACAGCATGATAGCAGCATCATGAAAAGGAGAAAGATAAAGCAACTTGATGGTGGGGTACATATTTCACCTCCCTAATTTTTAACAGGAAGGCAAAACAAATAAACCAAAATAGATCCTGGCACATAGTAAGCACACAACAAATATTGGATGAATCAAAAAAGGTACCAGAAAGAAAATATTCAAAAGGACTTTTCCTAATAATTATCACTCATTTTAGTGATAGCTGCACCTCACGGACTTGCAATATTTCCGTTTTAGGATGGTATTTATTAGAATAAGTGGATTGATGACATGCTCTCAGGTTCCTTCAAGTTGTAAAATTTTATAACTTTAGAATAAACAGGTGGAGGCGGGGGTTAGGAATGATCTGATATCATGTTCAGGAAGTGGCTGTGGCACTGCGAGTATAAGGTGATTTAAAGCCTCCAAGGTGTTCTCATTGTTAATATTTAAGGAGTCCTGGGAAACCTGTCCACTCATTTCACAATTTAAAATAACCTTTAAGGGCAATCTTTGAGTACCACTGAACACAATTATCACCAAGCATAATTAAAAGTAGCTTTATATAATCTATGAATCCATGTTTTATGAATCCAAAACTCTCTCCTCAGTATCAGCCCTTCAATCATTAGATCCTTCAAAAAATCACTTTTGACTGAAAATTGACTATATTTATGACAGATGTTGAAAATGAACTAAAAACAGAGACTTGATCTTTTGCTACCTTGTTTTCATGATATGTTTTCAGGTGAAATTTAAGAAGTTTGAAGCTATGTTAATTTTTATTTTAGCAAAACTATTATAAGAGTCAGATAATCTGAAGTAATTTTTGTTCCTCTCATCCTGATTGATCTGAAGCATGTAACTAGAGTTTAATAAATTATTTTCTGCAATAAATTAGATCCCCTATTTGCTAAGAAGTTCAATTCTAAAAGGTTCTTTCCTAGATCCATCTGTTTGTATGTCCAACGTTAACCTCTACACAAAAATCCTAAGCCTTCATTTTGGTAGTAGGCCGAGTAGTTCCATCTTTGGTCTGGTCTAGGATGTTGTCATGTGTACATTTTAGAAGAGATTCTTTATCCAAACCAGTATTTCTCAACACATAGAATCCCAGGCTATAGGACCTGCACATTTGAAGCTGTTTCTTCCTCAGCCATGACTTTTTGCCCTTGCTATATTTTATGTGGCCCTGATACTAGGTTCTACCATTGTTTTAGTTCATAGAAAGCCACTTCATTCTTTCCAGAACCAAACAAGATACACGAGTTTTATATTTGAGAGAAGCACAAAGGACGAGGAAGAGTTGGTCTTTGGCATCCCGTAGACCCAGTTCAGACCGAGGCTTCTTCACCTTTACCTGAGTAACCTTGGGCGAGGAGCAAACGCTCTCTGCCAAGGGTTAGTCCTCATAACGTGCTCCAGTAAGTTTGTAAAAGCTGGTTTAGAACAAACACCCGAAGTGTTTTTAAACTCGAATTTTCTGAATATAATGAAAGAAATCATGAAGAACAAACCTATACTCTGAAATAAGAATGGTTTATTTTAATAAGTTGTGTTAAGATACAACTCATGTACTGTAAAATCCACCCTTTTAAAGTACACAATTTGGTGGTTTTTAGTGGACTTACAGATTTGTATGTCTATCACTGCTCTAAAATCCCAGAACATTTTACCACCCCTCAAAACAGCCCCGTACTCGTTAGCCATCCTCTCCATCCTCTCCCCCATCTTCTGCCCCGGGCCCTGGCAGCCACTGATCTACTTTCCATCTCTTTGTATTTCTGCATCAGAACATTTCACGGAGGGGATCATGCAATACGTGCCTTCTGGTATCTGCCTTCATTCACTTATCATAATGCTTCCAAGGCTCATCGGTGCTGTAGCACGCACGTCTCAGTATCGAACTCCTTTTTACGGCTGAATAATATTCTATTGTATGAACATACACTTTGTTTCATCTGATAGAGATTTTCTGCTTTGTGGCTATTTTGGTTTCCACTTTTTGGCTACTATGATTAATGTTGCTACGAACATTTGTGGTCAAGTTTCTCTGTGGATATATGATGCCAATTTCTTCGCACCCTTGTCAACACTTGTTATTTTCCATTTTTATTGTCATTATTATTATTATCATCATGTCATCCTAATGGGTGTGACTAGTGGGGGTGAAGTAGTATGTCATTATGATTTTGATTTGCATTTTCCTAATGACTAATGATGTTGACCATCTTGCCCTATATTTATTATCCATTAATATATTTTTTGGAGATATGTCTATTCCAATCTTTTACCAGCTTTTAAATTTGGTCATTTGTTCTTTTAACTGTTGATTTGTGAGAGTTCTTTATATATTATAGTGCAATGTAGTTTCTTCCTTCCTTATGTATAGCCTGCATTGTTTTCATCTTATGCTCTCTGGTCTAGAATTCATTAGGTCTTGGTTTAGGGGTCATTATTGAATGTATGGAGTAACTTTAGTTACCTATATTTGTATCTGCTCAAAGTTTGCCTTAAAATACATGATTTTTTTATTTATTAATACCCTTTGCCAAAGACTAGTGATGTGTTTTAAATATTCAGCCTTATTTCAAATGTTGTCTGATTATTGTTTGTGCAACTCACTTGCTAACTGGAGCTCTCTGCTTGGTGTCTCTAGCTGCAGGAAAGAGCACTTTCTGCCAAAAAACAGAGGTTGCAAGGGTTATATATGCTCCGTGGCAGAAAGTCACTTTCTGGTTAGCCTCTGATCTGAAAATAACTGCCCTGCATAGCATTTCCTGTGTAATGTGATGAGCTACTCCTTCAGGCAAAGACCCTGGAAGGAGCATTGCTGTTTCGTTGCTTTGTGCCCTATGGTCGATGGCTTTTCAGTCTCCTCTGGCTCTCTAATCTCTCCCAAGTCAAATTCAAATCCTTTTGCCAAGGATTTGTCCATTACTGTTTTCCAGTGACTAGAAAAGTGCCTAGAACTCAGTAAAAATACTGTTGAATGTATTAATTCGAGGACTTTTATAAACTTCCTAAACTCGTTCTTTCTTATAATCAGGCCATACTCTGAGTTAAATGGGTCTTCCTCCATTTTGCGAACTCTCCACGTGCCTTTCTCATTATTTTTCTTATGAAATTTCTTCTGTCTAAATTGCCCTTCCTACAGTACTGATTGCCCCCTGCCGTATTATGTATCCTCCCTCCATTAGGACTATCACCGTAGGCTACTTTGCATTCCACCCGATTGTAAATACTGTTTATTCCACACATGCTACGCATCACACAGGTCTTGTGAAGCAGTTCAGACCCTCTGAGCCTCACTTCTCCCTCGGTCTAGTCACTGCTCTGTAGACCAGACTACAACATAGTATGCGCTGACTGTCAATGTTAAGGATTTTTTTTAAATGAAGAAAAATGTAGTTCTCACCCTGAAGGATCTGATTGGGGAAAAGAAACATAAATTATTAACCATAATTAAAGGTACCCTCTGCAATAATTGAACAATGAACAAATTACTAAGGGAACAGAGGTGAAATGACATTAAATTCTGCTAGTAGACATGGATTTGAAAGATTCACTAGAGAATATAACATGGAATTAAGTTTCAGAGAATTAAGAGCATTATGCCAAGTGGATTAGGTAGGTGAGAAAGGCAATTAAAAACCAACAGAGTATCTTAAATGAATAGAAAAGAGGTGAAAAAATACACTGCAGACATTAAATGCTTAATAATCTATTTTCCACAGTTAACTGAGTTCTTTTAAAAAGGAACAAACATTTTGCAACTTGGTATAATTTACTCTTTCATGTATAAATTCAATAAACACTTGCAAAGTGCCTGGCACTTAATACTTGCTCAATAAATTGGTGTCATTTGGGTCTGAGTTCTTAGGCATCTTTTACAAATGGAAAAGTAATATGAATATCCACGTGTTGTTTGTTATTCAAGAGCAGATAGAAGCCCATTGCTTTGTTACTTTGACGGTGCTTTGGATTTAATAGTAAAAAGAAAATCGCACCTGATGGCAGCTGTGCAAAGCAACCTCATCGTAGGGGCCAAGGGCATTTCTGTGAGTGAGTGCTCACGTGCAGTCTTCCTTCAATGCGGCTGGTGAGTCCAGTTTGTAGCCTGAGGGGAAGTGATCAGAAGAATATGAAACATTTCAGGAGCAAAGGAAGTGTCAAGATACAGAAATGTTTTATGTTTATTTCTTATCACATTACATCTCTTGTAAATGTGTGGCTACATTTTACTCACCATTCTATGAAAATAAGGTCTTATTTTTCTTTTAATCACTTGATCTAACATTTGCTTGGCACTGTGTTAAATAATAGGACAGGAAGGGCAAATCAATTTATTTTCCTTTGTCAACACAATAGTGTGGTGATGGTGGGCCGGAGCACTGGGATGAGGGTTTCAAAGCTCAGTCTAGGCTCGGACTGTAGGAGACTTATGATCAATAAGCAATGTCTGCCCAGAATGAGGATGGGGAGTGCGGGACTCATTTGCCTTATTTGTCGTATCCTACCCTAGGGGTCCAGGATGAAAGAAAGTGCTTGTCTTCTTAGAGCTCATAGTAGTGACAACACTTGTGAATAATTAATAAATGCAGTGTAACAATGTGGTTCAGGAGCCTGGAAGGAGGAGCAACCGGACCCTTCAAACTTCAGGAAGAACAAGGGCAAAGATGTTTCAAGGGAACAACTTTTATCTATTTTACATCCAGTGCTGTTCTACAAGGTTACATTTGGAAAACATTGTTGTAGAATTAAAGGTGAAGGGATTAGCCAAAGAACATATATGCGTAACTCACAGACACACACAATAGTGTGGTTGACAGCCAGAGGAAAGTGGTGGTGGGGGGATGGGTGGAGGCGAGCAAAGGGGTGGCAGCGACATCTGTAATAGTGTTAACAATATAAGTAGTAAGTAAATAAATAAACAAATAAAATAAAGAGCAAAAATCCAGTCATTGGCGCCTTCTATTATCAAATAAGAAAAAAAAAAAAGTATGTGAAAAACACTGACATCATTCAACTCTTCCAAAAGTTATTTCCCAGAGTATTCATTTGTTCTCACCACGGACATTCTCTGGAATATTGGTTCTTTTCTATGTGTGTGCCTTTACCCTCCCTTAAGAAAATCTAAGCTCCCCAGAGACAAGAGCTAGGGCTTTGGCTTTATTTTACCCTCTACCACACCCGCGAGAGTGTCATCGTAGGAATCAGTAAAGAACTAGGTGAATCGAATCTTATTTGTCCATTGTATGTGATCAGTCAGCCTCAGTGCTCCAAAGATCCTGATTAACAGGGCTAGTGAAAAAAAAAATAGTTAATTCTGTTTCATCCTCAAGGAAATCTCACACTAGCATCCAGCAATGTCCTTACTTGATGCTCACTTGAACAGCAGAGTTTTATTCAAAGGGCCATTCAAGAACACAGAGAGCTAAATTGATTACATTCCAGCTGCA
The DNA here is from genome assembly GCA_004027475.1 of Anoura caudifer. Taxonomy (NCBI): domain Eukaryota; kingdom Metazoa; phylum Chordata; class Mammalia; order Chiroptera; family Phyllostomidae; genus Anoura; species Anoura caudifer. Next base: position 38,165 of record PVKU01002689.1, read on the forward strand.
GGGCCAATAAAGTCATGGAATATGGTGGTTATACAAGGACCGTGAAAGGCTTATTGAACTTGAACTACATGGGTAATTTAAAATGACAACAAAAGGCTCATTTTCCTTGACAGCAAGCAGAGGACTCATCTAGCTTGGCTTCTTAGAGTTCAGGTTCACTTTGCCAGGGTCACTCACCCAAGCAGCTTCTTGCCCTTTGTTCTGTGTGGAGACAGCAGGCCATGCCTTGCCTCCTGGCTGAGCAGATAAAATGCTTCCAATTCAGACCACAAAGCTCTCAGCTTAAGAAAAGGCAAAAACTTGGAGAAACCTAACAGACAGATGATCGCCTTTGGTTTGAATCCAACTGAGAATAGAAACTGCGCAAGGTAGATGTAAATTGATTAAGATCACTACAGAATGTTGCACTCATTTGGCACTTGGCCAGGCCAGTGGGAGCCTCACAATAAATCATAATTTTAAAACTGCCACTGCCAGAGAGGAATGTAAAAATTAGCAATTTTCGCTGGAGCTGAATGAAAGTCAGTCTTCCTGTCCTTTTCTCTCCTCCCCTGCCCTCCTCTCCCTACCCTTCCCCTTCCCTTCCCACCTCCACATGCAGTGTGGTATGTTCACACAGAGGTAGAACAGCTTCTACAAACAGACCCCAGTGCCAAATCCGAACCATTTCCACAGTCACCTTCACTAGTACATCAACTCTGAAAATTTAGTGATGAAGGAACGTATGAGAGAGAAGCATGTGATACCCTTTTTGAATTCCCACAGCTTTGGCAAAGGTAGAATAAATTAAACCTTTTCTAAGGCTTTTAGGTTCAGACTATAAAAATAACAAAGCCAAGAGAATGTTAAATCTAATGTTTTCCTTTTTGGGGGCAAGTTTGCTGACACTGAATTGATAAATTCTTACTTTACAATCCAGGAGTCACTACCTCCCTCCTGTTAGGAGAGTTCAGTGAAAATATTCATTTTCCAATGAATAGATGGAGTAGTTTTTACAAACTTTGTCCTCGGTTGGGGAAACGGAGCGGTGGTTGGGCAAGAGTGAACATATCCGGCTACAAGAGGTTTATTGAGGAGAGAGCCGAGAGAGAGAAATTTCTGTAGAACGCATTAGCCAACAGGCTGCGTTAGAATGGTAGACGGAGTTAATGGCCTCATTTCCTCTCCCCGCCCAGCGTCCATGCCTCCTGCAATGTGATTTTACACTTCCTCCACTGGCTCCCTAGCCTTTGATTTTAGGCTCCACCGTGAAACTTGCTTTGGTTAGTGGAATGTTAGCACACTCAGCGCAAGTGGTGAGCGGTGCACTGCCTGAGAGAGCCAGGTCCGCCTGCCACAGTCGGGGTTTGGGTTCTGTCTCCTCGTTTGCCACTCTCGTCTGTTTTCAGCCTCCCTCGGCGAGTCCCCCATCTCTGACTTCAGAATTAATCATCTGTTTTTCAGAATCCGAGTGAGAAATATCCCTTCCCAGTTTAGCTCCGGATTTCAGAACAGGACTTCATCCTATCATCCAGGTTTGGCAAATTTTCAGTAGGTTCAGAACAACTTTGGGGGCGTCCTGGCCCCTTGTCTAACAAATACTTAGTGTTTAAATGCAAATGCTTTAAGGAAGAGGGTGTCCCGCAACAGATCCCGCGGGGTCTAAAGCAAGTGCTGGTAATTTTTTTTTTTCTGTAAAAGACCAGATAGTAAATATTTTAGGCTTTGCAGGCTCCATCACAACTGCTGGGTTCTGCTATTCTAGAGCAAAAGCAGCTAGAGAGAGTGAGCAAGTGAATGGGTGTGAGTGTTCCGAATTGCTTCACGTTGACAAACAGGTCATAGACAAGAATTGGACTGTAGATGGCCAATCCCTGGTCCAAAGCACAATCCTGTACTTGTAAAGTCCTTCAAAATCCAAAGTAAAACACTTATATTCTAAATGCATATGCAAAAAGTACTGCAATAAGTAATGCTTTTTTTAGAACTATTTGGTCATTTCCATCTTCCACTCATCTGACTGTAAGTTAATTTATACATCATAATTGTACACTGTTTTACTTTTCATGAATTAAAGTTGTCATTATTGAGTGCAGGCTACTATAAGAGAAAAATTAGGATTCTTGGGCCTCATAAAGTGATCCATTAGTTCTTCTCATAATGTCCTCATAAAAATGGCAAATATTTGGAAAGCCATTCAGTTGCAGATTTATACATACGTATTCTTCCATTTTGTGAATATTTGTTTCACTTTTTTTTTATTGGTTTGAAAGCAAAGTCTATTTCAATACTGGATCTTTTCCTGGGAATTTCACAGTCCTCATTCCACAGTGAAGGTGGTAACTAGTTGCCATGGAGATGATTACCCAAGCTCCATTGAGGTTTGTGATTTCTGGTGGGAAATGAGCATTGAGAACAAATGAATTTTTTATAGCACTTTTAAATTACAGAACTAACCTTTAAACTGACCCTATCATCTCATCAGTGGGATTATCTAGTTATAATTACTTCTGCTGGTAATGAAAAGTTCTTGGATATTAATACTGAAGCTGAGCTGTGTGGAGCACAGAATTAGAAATAACCATAGGCCATACCCTGTAGTCAAACCACTATTCTCTCCCGGGAAAAAAAGCTGGAAGAATGGATTCTCAAGGTTTCTGAATGGTGTTAGGTATTTTGGAAGCAGGGGATAGATGATGTAAATTTAAGAGTTTCTGCTTCCTGACATTTATGAACTAGTGATTTTGGGGGGTAGGCTAATGGCATGGAAGTTAGATTGGTAATTGAGATTCGAGACTGTTATAAAGTCCCCTTAGACTAATACTGACACATTTAGCAAATGAAAATGCAGGGTGCCCAGTTAAACTTTCATTTCAGACACACAACTAATACTTTTTTATTATGTGTTTCATGCAGTGTTATATGAAAAATTATTCATTGTTTATCTGAAATTAAAATTTAAGTGAGCATCCAGTAATTTATCTGGCAACCTTTCTTTAGGGAAATCACACATAGTCTTGCTGAGCTTCAGTATTTTCGGTTACATTAGTTTTTATCTAAATACTTTCTAGCTCTAATAGGATTTTTCAAAGTTAGGAGAGGCTCACCGCTACAACAAGCATCCCCTACCTTCTGGGGGCTCAATACGACATAAGGTATTTTTCCCGCTTGTATACATCCAGCGCAGTTCAGTACGCTGCTTTCCACATGGTGGTTCAAGGACTTAACTTTCGTTGTCTTCTGGCTTTACCATTTTCAAAATATGGTGTCCATAAAATTGAACAGTAAAGTACCCGCCTCCCACATTTGAAAACCAGGCATGGTTACCACGGTTACCACTTAGACTTAAGCTGCTGGTGAATGTTAAATGAATCATATATCCAGAAATAAGAAATAGGTTCTGTGGGTCTCTAGCCAGTTTCTGCTACATGCCTTCATTTTACTCATCCGTTCACTCATTCAGACACCTGACGCTGTTTCAGGTGTTAAAGGCAGAGCAGTGAACGGACTGGATAAAGTCACTGCCTTTGGAAAGCTTTGTTCTAATGGAAAGAGTTAGAAAACAAACAAACAAACATGAGCATACAACACATCAGCTGTTATACAGAGGACTAAAGCAGTGTGCCGAGATAGAGCTGATGGGGGGTATATTAGATAGAGTTTTTAGGGCCTCTCTGAGAAGGCAATATTTGAGCAGAAACCTAATGGAAGTGAGAAAGTCTGGGGAAAGAGAATTCCAAACTGAGGAGGCAGCAAGCCTAAGCTCTAAGGCAAGAATGACCAGTGTGAAGAATAGTGAGTGAATGGGGGAGCAAGGGAGATCGGGTGGGGTAGGAAAATAGATCAGAGAAGCAGGCCATTGCAAAGACCAGGGCTTTTACCCTGAGCTGTGAAGCCACTGGAGTGGCTGAGCAAAGGAGTAATATAATCAGACTCGTTTTTTAAGAACGCTACCTAAAGAATCTGCGTTGCTTAACTGTGTACTGTCGATGGGCAAGGCTGGAGACATCAGCCTTGCCCATCAATCTCCAGGCTGTTGCAATAATCCAGGTGAGAGGTGATAACCCAGAGTAGACAGAGTACAGTTAGTAAGAATTGGAAGAATCTATTTCAAAGGTAGAAAAGAGCTTTGCTGAGGTGCCATGTAATAAAAAGCAAGAAGGCTAAGAGTACTCTCAAGTTTCAGGCATGAACAAGTGGTAGAATAGGCAACTGGTAGAATTTACTGATATAAACAGTCCATCGGAGGAACACGTATAGGGCTGTTGGGGATCAGAAGGGTTTAATTTAAGCACCAGTAAATTAAACTGGAAATGTCCATGAGGCATTCAGGTGGAGAAATATGTCTGCAATTCAGTGGAGTAGTTGAGACTGGAGGTACACTGGGGGTCAAGCAATTAAACGGAATGCAACTACCAACATAATGGATGCAGGCAGAATAAACAAGAAGACTAAAGACTGAGTCTTGGAACAGTCAAACACTGAAGAGGTCAAAGAGATGAGAAAGAATCAGCAAAAAAAGAAAAAAAAAATGACTAAGAATACATAGCCAGATAGGAAAGAAGTGATTCAAGAATAGATTCAACTGGATCCAAGTTACAAATGCTATTGGTTGGTTAGGTTGAGAACTCATTAAGGACTGCTGGATTAAGCAATGTGGCATCACTGGTGACCTCTCAAGGGCTAATCTGATGGAGAGAAGTGGATGAAAGCCTAAGCGAAGTCAGTGCAGTAGAGAACAGGTGGGTGGTCCTCAGTCAGTTAGGGAAAGCTGCTCAAAGGGATAAGTGCTTCACACTCAGAAGACGTCCCCCATCAGAGTGAAGCATCATACACAGCGGGGCTCACCACAAGTGGGTGAGGGAGAGGGGTCAACTATTTTGAAAAGCCTGCCTCTCCCTATTAGCATCCTTCTCTTCACTTCCTGTCTCCCACACCCTCAGAACATTCCAGAACATATCTGGAAAGTAACTAGCAATAGCAATAACTACTATTATTGCATTTGCTATAGTCCAAATACTGAGTTAAGTGCTTTAGAAATGTTATTTCATTCTATCTTTGCCATGTTCAATGAAACAAATATTATTGCATTGATTTTAAAGAGGTGTGGGGAATTTGCCCATGCTGACCCAGACTGCCTATCTACTGAACTCAAAAGACATGGTTTTTTTTTTTTTTAGTTTCACAAAGGTTGCCTGCACGGTACATCATTTTGCTGCTTTTCTGTATTTGACATAACCTGTGATATCAGAATGGGCTTGCACTGCCTTGCAGAGACTTAGGCATTGATTAGTAGAGAGCAGTGATTGGATGTGGGGGCCATGGGAGCCTTCTAAGGCCACACAGTGGCTACTCGCTCTGATGCATGAAGGGAAGACTCACAAATGTTTGAGGATGGCAGAGATGTTATCCCTATCAACGTGAAACCTGTTGGTTTGACTCCTTACAAGTCAAAGCATATTTGAAGGACTATGAGAAACTTCCCTTTCAGAAAGACGGAATTGTTTGCCTGTACACAGATATTGGAAACCTCCAAAATTCTAATGCTTTCTAGAAGAAAAATAGGCCTCCCTAGAAAGTCCCCAGACACTCCAGCAGTGTGTAGTTGTTGGGTATAATTCTAAGCAGGTGTGAGCCGTGTGGCCTTGAGAATTTGTGCTAATTTGCATGTCAGATCATGGGCACAAAGAATAGAGATCTGGAAGTTCAGTCCGAATTCTACAGCCACCAGGTACATCTCTAAACCTTGGTCTCCTCATGTGTATATGAAGATCATATACCTTAGGGTTCCCCTGAGAATTCACATATGTAAAACAGCTAGCTCTGACTTGTCCTTATTGGTAGCTGCTATGATTACAAATATCATTATTGACTGAACCTGGACATCTGCAAGACCTTAGAAGTTGCTTCTAATGCTTCTGGACCCAGAGAAGGTATGCTACTGGGCTCTGGGGAATACTGGGATGTCAGTGGGTTCGCATGGAGAAAATAATAGTAAGAATTATCAGCATCTTTTTAACTGTGTATCATGTCCTGTCCTAAACATTATACACATGCAGTGTCTTACTTGAGCCTCACAATGACGCCATGCGTGCTGCTGTCACCCCTATTTTACAGGTGAAGAGACTGAAGTATAATATGTTAAGTGAATTGCCCAGTATCACACAACTGGAAAGAGGTGGAGCTGGGGTTTGAACAAAGTTCTAAAACTATGGCTGTCCTCTTCCCCGGTGGGTGTAAGAACAAATACCTGTACTTTTTAAGGCACTTTCTGGAGATAATCTCTCTTTATCAATTCAAGAGAGATGATCAGTCTTGCTTTTCTTCTTCATGTAGCTTTATAAAATAAACATTGAGCATTAGCGCTCATCGCTGATATATCATCTTGTGAGGGAAACACTGTTACCTGGACACTCCGAATAAAGCATGGCCCCTTTTCCATTAGTTGTAGGGTGCAGTGAAAGCTGTTATTACGGCGCTGTTTCCACTCCATTGAAATAGGACAGACTGTAAGTTGGAGTGATCTTGTTGTCTCTATTTCAACAGTATTCCAGTGTTCAGTCAGGGGTGGGAGGTGGGGTGGGGCGGAGAGGGGAGAGAGCGGGGTCCACAGCCTGACAGATGTATCTATCGCGTACATCAGCGTTCACCAGCAGCTGGACATGCTGCAGGAGGACCATCTGTGGTGTAAATAGGGAAGAAGTGGACAGACAGCTTTTTACAAACCTGCTGGTAGAGGCACCCTGTGGGTGATCCCGCAGGGATTCACTTTCCCACTTGGTTTGCCAGGGGAGGAAAGGAAGACCTGACCGACAGATCCCCCAAGGTTTGCTTAGCTGTGAGATTTCCATTCCCCACGCAGGAGTTCACTTGGGCACACTGTGTGTTCGCACAGCCCACAGTGGCATCTTTTCAAGGTTTTCCATTGTCTGGAAAGACTTCCCAAGTCCTGAGTCTATGATAAAGTAAATAGAGTGCACTCCAGTCTCTGCTAGGCTGCGGCTCTCACATTGCCATCCGTGACAATCGCCAGCTGAATTACATCGCAACAAGACCAAACACAATGCATAACGCTTGAATGTGTTCTTGTGCTGGTTGGCACATTAGCCACTTCCTGCGGGGCACTTTCTCTCCGCCAAACTATTGGAAACTTGATGATAGAGTGCAGATAGAGGGAAATTCACTCTCCGAGTTTTATTGAGGCGTTTTTCCCTAACTAGTAACCATAAACTATTCCCCCTTAAGAGTTCATATGAGATAAGTAGCAGTATGACATCCATAGCTAGCAATTATTTATACAGCCTGGTTTTTTCAAAACCACTTGCCTATGCATTTTCTTACTTGCTTGGAGTGAATATCGGTATTACTATTTCATTTTATTCATCAGAAAACTACTGCTCAAAATGGTTCAAAGATTTACCTGAAATTGTTTGTCTGGTAAGTAGCAGACACAAGGCATGGGTACTTGTCCTTTCATCTCCAGGATCTGTAAATCTTCCCACTTCTCATCTTCACACACAAACCTACTAGATCTTTCCTACTCAAAGTATGGTCCATGCGGCAGCAGCATCCCCATCACCTGGGTTTTGTTACAAAGGCAGAATCTCAGGCCCCACCCAGACCTACTGAATCCGAACTTGGATTTTTAACAAGCTCGCCAGTTGACGTTAAAATATGACCAGCACTCCACTTGTGACCCCCATGTACAGCATCTCTTTTCTCTGACTGAATAATGTATTAACATGAAATGGTATTTAAAATCGTGTATTAAATACCTCAAAGGTCTATCATCTTCCCTTCTTGAAAATCCATTTTGGTATAAATACACCTACATCCAAAATTGCACACGTACCCATCTAAGCAAGGAGCTGATGCTGTGGCCGTGTGTCTCTCTACCTGTTTGGGTAACAATGTCCCTTTTCATCAGGTTGGCGGATTGTGAGGGTAAGCCATCTGAAGCTTGAGCCAGATATTCCATTAGGAGCTTTCTAGTTGATGCAAATTTTTAATTAAATGTTCAATGCCAAGTAAATGCTTGTGAAATTACAGCCCCCCTACCATATGGTGCACTGCTTAACAATGGATTATATTTGACGTTCCTAAGACAAATTATCTATTGGAAATCAATGCTGTGTCCAACAGCTTTGCTGATAACCAGTTAAATGAGCTGAGATAAGTCATTTAAATTCCTTGGTTCTTATTTTTCTTGCCTGCAATGTTAGATCAGATCATCTCTATGCATCTCATCCAAGTTGCAGACAGAATTGGAATTTTAAAAGTTACTACAGATTTATAGAGTCTGAAAGAAACTAGAGAATTCACAAATAATCTATCCCATTCCATTCTTTTGTGAATGGAATTTTTTGCACCCTTCATTAATTGCACTTAAGGTAACTATTCCTTTTCTTATTCCTAGCATAAAAGAGCTTCCAAAATCCCAGCAATGCAGTCCAGCTCAGCCCCCAAATGCGTGATTGAATGCCAAGGAGCTGCTGAAGCCCTCAGAGGAATTTGGGGTTGTCACAGGGCCAGAGGCTGGTAAGTTGGAGTAGCTGGCCTGGGGAAGGAGCTTATTGGTGAAAAATTAAACCACAGCAGAAACCTGCATTTTGGATCCTTTTAAAATAAGCTCCAGAAGAATGGCTCACTCAGGTTTTAGGATGTGCCTAAGCCCTTTTATTTTTAACCAGGTCCGAGACATTCCTCTCACTTTCCTGCCCAAATGTAGCCAGTCTTCAAGCAGATATTTTAGCTGATGACACCCTGAGATGGGGGGCGTGTGGCTGGTTGGTGTTAGTACCCCAGGATCACCAGCACCCTAAATTCAGACACCTGCCACCTGGAATTGTACTAACAAGTGTGTTGGGGGGGGGATTAATAGGAGTAGAGTTTTAGAAAGAGAAAACTAATCCCAAAAGTCCAGGAAACTGGATTGGGTAAAGTCCAATAATATTTAATATAGGGCCTGAGACATGTCAAATGACATGTTTCTAAATGAAAGAGCCGGCATAATTTTGGCGGTAGATTAGGGGGCAGAGCCTGACCCTGCACTCACAGGGCGGATGAGCACATGATGGTTTAAATGCAGAGGGAGAGTGGGAGGAGAATAGAAAGCCGGCAGCTCCCACAAGGACTGGCTTGCAGGGTCCCGGGGCCAAGGCCTGGCTGGGGGCCCTCAGGTCTTGCAGGCCCTGGAAGTTCCAACTGAGAGTTCTTTCAGCGAATGAGGATCCCTTAAGACTGAATGACTATCAGCCATATACCCAGGTCAACCTTCTTGGAATTAAAAAAAAAAGTACAGAAGACTCATGATTTTACATGAATCCTAATTGTTAGCCTCCCTTCTCCTATTCTCTCTTTTCATATTTCAGACCCACAGTAGAAAAGGCATTTTCTATTACACATCGATACACACATGCCTGCATATACATAAAACTGAACTTAAGTTTCATAAGACAGCATCTTTTCTTATTGTATGCAATTTACTCTGATATTTTCTTCTCCACCTGATTTGGTTCTATTTTGTTGTGAAGAAGATAGAAGCTTACCTACAGCCCCCCATAGATTTGGGATAGAGGGGGCTCTTCCCACGGATGCTCCCAGTTTGTCCACTTGGCAGGTGGTCCCCGGCATCACATGCTCCTGCCTGCCACTGTCAGCCTCTTGGAAAAGTCCTTCGCCCGCTCTGCTGCTGGTCTTGCTGGAAACACTCTGGGGTCACCAAATGCCTCGAGGCACAACTGCTGTCACTATGCTGGTCTCATCAGAGAGATGCTGTGGATAAACCCCCGTTTCCTTGTTCCTGTCGCGGTCCAGCCCGCAAAACAGAAAATATATCGATAATTTTAACAAAGTGAATGCGATATGAGGAGGGGTCCTTTAACATGTATTAAAGGACTAAAAGGACAAAAGGAGAAACCAAGGTGACTCAGATATGGCAACTGTAGAAAGCAGCTGCTACCCCTGTGGTTTGGGGTAGTTACAGAGAGGGACCTGGGTTATTAGAAGCTTGGGGCTGGCCGAGCTACGACTCAGAGCTCTGATGAATGGTCATTCCCAGCCACCATTGATACCACAGGAGCCTACAGATGGAATCAAAACGTGTATCTCCAAGGCAGCAGCACTGCCTGGCTAGTCACTGGCATCTCCAGTAACAGTGGGGAGTTTTCACCATAAAGCTGGTGCAGGGTAGGCGGAAAAAACTTGCAGATTGGAACGTGCTACGGCTACTTAAACCGACTGCTGCTAATGGTGAACATTGCCCGGGGGACATAGAGCAAAGGGAGCAAACTGGAAAAGCAAGCCCTCCCCTCTCCCCCAGCCTTGTAGGCTTCCTGACTCCCTCTAGGACCCCTACTGTCAGAGCCCAATAAGGAACCAGCTGGCAAAGCCGAAACAAAGTGTCCCAGCCCCGGGGGTCACAGAGGAAGGAGGGCATGATGCTGAGAGATGATGGCTTCACTAGCCAGCTCTCCTTTTCTGTCTGTCCCACTCCTCAATTCCCCACAGCACCCGCACACGGGCCATGAATGGTAACAGAGCTAAGAGAATGGGGTACCACACAGACTTAAAATATAGAGAACACTTACTATTTATGTTGAATTTGACTGTCTCCGTAATTCAAGGAGAAATAATTCAGCAACAAGTAAAATTAGCTTCTTCGTTAGGGCCCCACTGACTATACCTGGGTCTGGAATGGAGGCCTAGCCTTCAACTTTGTCCTTCTGGAATATTTCCTTTTAAAAACATATAATGTGAATCTCAGTCCTCGCTTTAGAGAAAACCAGCCACTGCCACCAAAAAGTCTGGCCCTTCCATGTGTTTCCTCTCATGTGTTTCCTTCCATGTGTTTCTCAACCCCTACCAGTCTAATCTATAGACCCCAAATCCACCCCGTCCCCTTCCTCTCCAGAAGCGTGGCTCTGAATGCCTGAGTTAACTCTAACATAACCCGTGCGGAGGGGGCTTGCTGCAAAGCAGGTGCCACAGAAGACAAAGGAAAGTGATTTTTGCTACTCAATTCCTACAACTAGCTTTATGAGATCTCTCAATCATGTGAGGTCAAGATCTGCCTTCTCATTTTTCTGGTCAGTCAGCAAGTAACTATTGTAACACACATGCACTCTACATATGTGTGCATGATAGTTTTCAAAGACAATAGATTAACCAAGAGTTAACTACCAGGGGAATTGGCAATGTCCAGAGACATTTTTGAGTGTCACAACTGGGGCTGAGGAGGTGCTACTAGCATCTAGTGAGTAGAGACCCGGGGTGCTGCAAGACATTGTACAACGCACACCTAGGCCCCCACAACCAAGAATTATCCAGCCAAAAACATCATTAGAGCTGAGGTTCAGAAACCCTGGTGTATAGATATATAATATAATTGACTCTGCAAAGAATCCCTACCTACAATGACATGAATATTTTGTGCTATTTAACAGAAGGCGGTGGAGCTTGTAACAGCCACACAGATCCTCTCCAAAGAAGTGCTCCCCACCATTCTGTCTTCATTCTTGCGCTCCCCGATCCTTTTTACGAAGTGAGATGGGTAATCTGCTAAGAGGCTCAAGATTGGTTCTCAGGTAATTCCTTTGCTGTCCTGCTTTGGTGGTCAGACCATGCTTAGAATGTGGGCACGGCCCACACATTCATGCGCTGATGCTTTACGTTCTTGAAAATAATGCATGGGCCATTCCGGAAGTGTTAAGGACCACAGGAACAACTAGCAAGGAAGAAAGTGAAGGGAGTTCTCATGGCATAGAGTTCCCTCTAAACACCAGAAGTAGCTGATGGCATTCACAAGAAATCTATGCAACAAAGCGTACATGGTCAGTGAGTTGGAAGACCTGTGGTCAGAGCCACTGTGTGTTTGACCGAGACCATGGTGTTGGTTGACACTTACCTGGAGTGTAGACACTCTCTCTTCCCCAGTCCTGCCTCCACAGCACAGGGTGCTGCCTTAGGGTAGGAAGACATCTGAGCTCCTGGAGCTCAAGCCTCAGCGCCATGTAACAACATGTTTAAGGTTTGGCAGGACTCAGAGATGGATTTTCTGCTAACCCTGCCTGCCTGCGGAGGCTCTGGAATTCCTGAACATGCCACCCTGACTCCTTGCCAATATCTCATGGGCATCAGATCAAGAACGTTTTGAGAAATAACATTGAAACCAGCCTCAAAGAAATCCAAAGCAACGTTAATGTCTCTGAGTGACGGCCACATACATAAACGCTGTCTGAAGGTACCTGCACGCCTCCAGAGTAGGGTCTGATGCAATGAAAGAAAGCCTCCTGACTGAGAGAAATCAAGAGAGTCCGGACATGGGCGGAGCCTGTGGCTTCACATTAGCTCTACCTCACTTTCCCTACTTTATTTCCCTGGAAAATTGATGAGGTTGGGAGTGTGTTTTGTATAGTTTGTGTGAAGGTCAGCAAAGAAGAAAAAAGCAGCACTTCAATGTGTTTCTTACACGAAGGAATAAATTCTACTTTTTCTGCTTTGGGAGTGGGCCATCTGTTAACATTGCTGGCTGCATTACCTTTGCCTTAAAACATCTGACAGCGATATGGTCAAGTTTCATCAGGTGACTCACAGGAAAGGCACGCTCCCCTTCACTTCCACTAATCCTGCAGTGTGCATCATAATCACCTGGAGGGCTTCTTAAACACACAGGCTGGGGTGGGGCCCACGAGTGTGCGTTTTAGACAAGTTCCCAAGAAAAGCTGAATGCGGCTGGTCTGGGATCACTCTTCAGGAAACAATAGCTTCAACAATATGATCAAAGCAATTCTAAACCAAGGATTACCCATGCGACTCCCTCCTTAGAAACCTTCCATGGACACTAGCCATGGAAGGCTGTTAAATAAACTTTATAATCTTAGTGCAACTTTCAAGACCCTCCAAAAGGGGCCCATGTCCCTCCACTCCTTTCTAAGCTCTACTCAAATGCACAAGGCCCCGCCACGCCCCAGAAGGCCGTGACCTTTCCATGTTGTGCTCTCCTCACAGTGTCTTCCCCCACCATCCTCACCAGGTGAGTCCTACAAAGGCTTCAGGAAACAGACCAAGCACCACCTGTTTCCCTACCAAGCGGAAACCCTGGATTTGTCATGCCCATCCCTCTTAGTGGTGTCCCCCTGACAATAACACAGCTCTTCTGATTTCCTTTGGAAAAAAACGCCCCTCAACCTGCAGTCATACCTACTTTAGGTGGTCGGCATGGTTCTCAGTTAAATAATTCTCGTGTGCAAGAAATATCATAATTTTGTAGCTTTATAACTTTTATAGTTTCACATTTTTCATTGCAGTCTAACATGAAGCTGAAGTGGGTTGGCAGGAAAAGTAATGTGGTCATTTCAGAGCCTCCCCCTCCTCTCGGGCGCACCCCAGAATCTAGGTCTGTGTGGGGACTGGAATTGGGAGTAGGACTTCTAAGGCCAGTTTGCCAATGCTCTGGCACCCTCAGCATCCGATCCCACAGGGGTGGGCCTCTGCTTTCATGACAAGCTTGAAATACGGGAATTATCGGTGAAACTGGAGACATCATATCGAGCGCCCTGCCTCGCTGAAATCTGCCCTCCTCCAGCGGATTTCTAACTGCTGCAGTGTGGTTCATGAGTCACTGCTGCTCTTGGAGCCCCTAAATGTCTTTCTGCTGGAAAACTTTCAGGAATAAGTACAGACAGACAGGATCTGAATCTACGGACTCAACTTTCTTGTGTGTTTACCTTACTGTTTGCTTTCTTCTCCATAGATTCTCCCCAGGGAATGGCAGAGAAAGCCAGTCAGCAGCTCCAGACCTACCTTCTACCAGATTGTAATCCAGGTGGTGAGAGAGAGATTTTCCCAAGTAGAGTTCTCACTGGCTGACTTGAGTCGTATGTCAACCCGGAACCAATCTTTGCGATCAAAGGGATTTGGTATTCTGATGGGCCTCGCCTGGTTGACTAAGCCCCACACAAATTGTAGAGTGAACAGTGTGGAAGGTGTGATTCCCCCCCAAAAAGGGATGGGCTGTGTGAACAGGAGCAAGAAAGCTGGGTTGAGAGGTACCACACACGTTCACCACACTGTGCCAGAACTCAGAGGCTGGCCTATTTATAAAATGTTGGCCAACAAAATGATCACAGAGAAGACACAGCCTCCTCTAGGTAAGGTGGATAAAACTAGTGTACTAGTAAACCAGTGTGCAGAGAACACAGAAACTTGCCCAGCCTGACCTACGTAATAAGTTAGGGGAAGAATGGTCCCCCCTTTTATTTTCATGCTCCCTAACCGTCTGCATGCTCCACTCCTGGGGACCTGCCTGAAATAAGCCCCAATGTTCAGAATAAATTTGTTTTAGCTCTATTCAATCCTGCTCTGTGCTTCAGAGTAGATGCATTGGTGAGTTAGGTAGATATAACTTTTCTGATACTATTTGCATATGTACACGCTTGGATAGTCTCTGAAAAGTAACAACTAAAAATAATAATACGATGGTGGACATTTCAAATGCTGTTGGCAGGAGACGCTACTTCAAAGATGGACATTCTTTCAGTCAAGATTATATACTGATCTAAAGGTAATATAAAACAATATTGAATGTCAACTGTAATTGAAAAGTAAAAAAATAAATTTAAAAAGTGACAATACATTGTAAAAAAACATAATTTTTTTCTAAAGTAAAAAATGAAAAATGATTATACCCCAGTCATCTGCTAACCTCTGCATAGCATCTGCTCTAGTCAAGGAAGATTTTGAATACGAGGAGGTAGTGTGGAAAAACTTGCGTGAAGCATTATTACATAACAATAATTGCTTATGAAACAATATGTATCATATGATCTTATTTATGCCAATATATGTGAGTATAAATACAGATAAAGTTATGTTTAGAAATATATTTTAAAATATTAATGGTATTTTTATTTGAATGTTGGGATTGTGCTTAATTGTTTCCTTTATAATTTTTGGATTTTTTTTTTCAGGAAATTTTGTATGAACACATCTTTCTAGCATAATGCATGCATGCATTTTCTCAGTTTTAAGATACCATTGATGATAAGAGCACCATAAAGTTAACAGCTTCTCAGTTTTAAAAATTCATTCTTTATTGCTATATATTATTTTTTATCTCAACCAAATGTCTAACTTGTTTGCAGAGGGAAATAATGAAAACTTATGTAGCTTTTCAGTAAAAGGGAGAAATAATATGAGATCATACCTTGGTTACAAGTTAATGAGCATAGTCTACACAATATGGATATTTCAACATTTTAAAATTTTAACATTAAGATGGACACCTGCCATTAAAAGTAAACACAAATCCCTTGCCAAAGTTGTAAATTCACAGACACTGAAATGAATACCCAAGAATTAGTATGTTTTAAACCCTGAAGTCTCTCAACAATGTTCACTGACCAACGCAAATGCCAAATACAAATAATGAGACCAAGAAGAATGACATCACCAGCTAATTTCCATCTCACTTCTTCCTGACATGGTTGTCTGGTATTGCACATGAGTATTGCAAAAACCAATGACAAATCACTTTTAGCAGCCAAGATCATCAACAAAGCATCTCAATGATGACAACATTCATCTATTTAAAAAGAAAGTAGGTACGGAGACCACATCACGGTGGGTGCCATAGTTTGGTTCTCCAGAAGCAGATCTGAGACAAGGATTCAGTGCAAGTAGTTATCTGGGAGTTTCAGGGAACAGCAGCTGAGTAGAGAAGTAAGAGACCAAAGGGGTAGTTATGTGGGCGTAGATAGGAGTAGCTGCCGCCTATCACGTGGGCAGCTGGAGCTTAATTCCATGGGGGAAACATTGAGGAACACAAGAGAACACACGCCCTGGAATTACCCCATGGACGGTGAGAGAGTGTGGGTATTTACTTGTGTATCTACTCCAGAGTTATGGGTTGAGCACTGCTCCCAGGGAGTATTAATTTCCTTGCATTTCTATCTTGTTATTCATGATCCTGTTCCGAGCAGTCTCCCGTGGTTTTGAGAAAATGAGCCCTCCTGCACAAAGATGCAGACACTGGCTGGTGCACTTTAGAAAAAGCAGAGTCTCAGGGATGTGGCTGAAACACCGAGAGCATTTGCCACAATGGGCCCATAAAGTCAACTCGGCAAACTTCAGCTTGTAGAATATGACAAATTTCCTGCTCACCATTTATAAAACCTTTCTTACAGCAATCACCTCGTGGCTTTCCATCTCCTTATTCCAAATGCTCATATCATTGTTAGCTTTTCTGTATTACAGTTAATATTATTAGTTACCTGGTAGCTACTTTTGGCCATACAGATCCAAAATCTCTCAGCAGCAGCTCTGGGTATGTTTGGATTTGTTGGTTCACAAATTGGCCTATACATGGAAGACAAAAGAAAGAGTTCATCCACTTCACACTGGTATGTGGTAGGTTTAATAAGCAAGCAAACTTACTTATGAGGCTGGTCTTGGGTGCAGCAAAATGAGTAGATTGCCACACCACCCACTAGAATCTTAAAGTTTATTTAGAGGCCTTAACTGGGTTCAGTCACATGTTCAGTCCAGATGGTCTGAACAGCACCTAACTCTCTCAAGGCTGCACCCTTGACACCAGCTTGCACCGTGGGAACACTGGGCAGATCATACATTCCAAGGACAATGAAGGGGATGCGGAGTCTCCACCTACCTGGGTCCAGCCTATGGGTCAACTGGCTGCTACATCTCTAAACGATTTCCTCCAACAGGATTGCGCATTCTACTTTAGCATTTTCAAAATGAGTTTCTGCACCATTAATTTCTGGTTGTTTTACAGATACTTCACTGCCCTGAAGTTCACTCATATATTGACTTTTCTTCTCTGACACTGCCACATTGAGGTGAGTGCAGAACCCCGTGTTATTAGGTAGCTGAAGTGCTGAACCTGTAGTCCTCATGGTCTCTGATTTTCATCGAGCTGTAGTGTTTGAACATGTATGTACAGAGGCAGTGGCCACATAAGACTCATTGGAACTGAAGGCCCAGCAGATGACAAAACTGTCATTAATAATCCTATAGTGTAAAAAGTAAATTACCTCCTGGGACAAAGGAAACCAGCCTGGGTCTGTTATAAAGCATGATGGCCATTTAAAGCAGAGACAACAAAAGCAAATTTCATTTCCTTTTTAAAAAATGTTATTTGAGTCATTATTACCACCTTTTAGCTCCAGACCCATATTCCTTGGATTGTCAAAATAGTTCACTATTACTATAGATGCACAATTGTCCAGATTTCAGGAATGCTAAAATATGGGGAGAGCTGTGCATCTTAGAACAAAAAGGGGGAAAGAAACCTATGCAGAGAGATAAATATGTTTATTTAGTATCACACAGCAGATGTCTTTGGGGGAGAGAATTATCTTCAACTAGGAAGTACATTGATACCCCTGTAGTGAAATAGGAGACTGGGTGTGAGCGTGGGTGTGGGTATTGGTGTGACCGGACTACCAGTCTGCAGAGGTGGAAGAGGGATGAAGTTGCTCTGTGCAATAGCAGATGAAACCTGAACTCTGAGCAATGTGGAAAGGAGAGAGAGAGGATCAGAAGGAAAGAAAGGAGCCAAACAAACCAAGAGAGATCAGGACTGGGTGTAGCCAATAAAATTTCACTACGGAAGAGTGATGCCTACTAGTTCCACGAAAAGTTGTTTCTGTTGCTGAAAAGCATATCTCTACCCTTGTGTTCTAAACTATGCTCCCCGGTTGAGGAAAGTCCATTATTTTCATGAGTAATTAGATATGTGTAATTATTTTTGAGAGGGGAAAAAATAAACTGGGATTGAAGTGGAGATGGATGTAGAGGCGGATAGAGAATGCATGTGAGGTCCAGGGACCCAAGAGGCTGTGGTGGCCCTGAGAATATTAGTTCAACCCTAGGAACCCACAGCAGCAATGCTCTGAGGACTGTGTACCTCCCCACCTGAGGGAATTGGAGGGGGATTATGGCCAGTTACCTACATATTAAAGGACCATGTCTCACTAGGTTCTTTCTTGCTTGCCCCTTGTAACCCTATGGTCTAGCACAGAGCCAGACTTATTTAGTAAATGCTTGGTGTTTAATACATAATAATATAATGTCATTTATATATAATTAATAATAATCAATAAAATTATAAAAGTAAATACACAATTGGGGCTTAATAAATATTTGCTAGCTGATTCAAGGAATGAAGCTTTAATGAGGTTTTTAAATTATTCATCAAGATATCAAGCTAGGGGACCATTATTATTCAGCCAAATTGAATGACTTCAATAGCTGGACTGCCCAGAAAATCCCTAACTGGTCATATCCTATTGGCAAGAAAGGGTGAATCATCTATTTCCTGCTAGAGGTATAGGTCTTGATGTAGAAAACTCTAAAGATCTGTCAAGTTTCAAGGCTTGAAGGCAGAGCAAGCCACTGCTTCTATCATTTATTTATTATGTAAATATTACTGCACAGATAATGTTTATTATATAAAAACTTTAAAGTATAGGCATATGAAAACAAAATAAAATCACCCACAATCCCACCACCCAAAGGACCCAATTGCAGAACAGAGAAAGAAGGGAAATATATTTGTGTGACTTAATATATCATGTTTTTTACTATGAAGATGGGATCATGTCAGTTACACCTCTGTTGACTTCAATTTTTTATTGAATATGTCATAAGCATCTTCTCAGATAAACATATTTATTTCTACTACATCATTCTCAAGATTCATCCTATATGGATGCCTCTCATTATCACATCGTGTTTAACCAATTCTCTTTAATATATGGTTATTTTTTGTTTCTTGCTATCATAAGCAGTCCGAGTTGAAAACCCTTGTACATCCACCTGTGCCTTTGATTACCTCTCAGACTCTCAGATGCCTTCTTTGCACAGATTTCTGTCCTTGGGCAGAGGCTGCTGCCTGAAACTACTGGTGATCAGGGAATTCAACAGACCCCATGGCAGATGGTCTGCTCTGTGTCCACATGTGGGGTCAAATTATATTTGACTAAACTGAATGGCCAATTACATGCTAAATAAGACTGGCTCTTTCCTCTCATCTCTTTGATTTACTATCAATCACAGGGATTAAACAACTGACACTCATTTTTAAGCAGACTTTGCTTTCTTTATTTCTTTCCTCCTTCCTTTTTCTACGTAAAAATCCTACAAAAGGAAATACATATGTAAAATAATATACTAAATATAAATGGTAAATATACAGAATTATGAATATATTGAATATCTAACATATACAATATATTCACCATATAAAATAGTCAATATAAATTATAAATAGATTAAATTATAAAATAGGTTCCAATGTTGAAAGCTCTTAAAACTTTTCTACCACTTATAGTGCCAGCCACTCTGCATACATAATCTCCAGTAATTTTCCCAAGGTTGCATGGCTAATAGTGGCAGCGCAGAAGATAAAACTCAGGTTTCTAGTCTATGTTTGTGGTTCTTAAGCTAACGCCTAAATATAAAACACAAAGCAGCAGATGAACAAGCAAAACAAAGAAAATCACAGACACAGACAACAGTGTGGTGGTTACCAGAGGGGAAGTGTCGTGGGGGGGAGTGTGAGGGTGAAGGAAGACTAGAATCTGGGTGGCGAGCACACAGTGCAAGATACAGATTGTAGAACTGTACACCGAAAACTTATATAATGTTATCAACCAGTGTTATCTCAACAAATTTCATTTCAAAAATAAATATTTACACACTATCAGTATCTCAGACAGCAATAAACTGGCTTATACAGAATAAAATAACACAATAAAAATATAGCAGATCACCTCATTTCCATTTTTATCTTTACTTTTTAAGTACCAGTTAGTAGAATTCAACAGTTTCTAAAACATAAAGGATGTTTAATGATTATTTTTGTGATTAAGGAATGAATGAATAAATGAATTTGAGCACGAATTATGTTTCGGAAGTTGTTGTAGGTACTGTGAATGTAGCAATGGACAGAACAAATAAAAACAAGCTTACATTCTAGTGAAGAAAAATGGCAATAAACAAATAAAAAGTAAAATGTGTAGCAAGTGATGAAGTGATGAGGTCTTCAAAGAAAAGCATATCTGGGAAGGGAAAAAATACATGTATGGAGAGCTTAGATGATGTTGAAATTTTAAATAAGGTTGTCAAAAAAGGCACTGTCTCTTATATTTGCAGGACTTGGAGCAAGAATCCAGTAGAACCCACATACCAGACTTCTAAGTCTTCTAAAAGTATAATTAAAGTAGCAAACTGTTCATTAAAGGACATCCCATCCTCTTAATTTGAAGCACTGTGTTTTTCGGACCATCAGACACCCCTAGGTTTTACAGGAAGAAAATAGGAAAAAAAAATTTGAAGCAAAAATTGTGGTAAAATAATATAACATAATAACATAATATTTTAACAATGTAAGTGTGAACAGAACTCAACAGCAGCATTAATAACTATTATTCCTCCCAAATTTGGAGGGGAGCAAGTGCATCTTATAGTCTGAAAAATGCAGTATATGTGTTTAATAGCAAACTTGAAAATTATATATAAAGTTATGGCTTTTATATGAATAAAATCAAACATTACTGAATATAATTACTAATGTGTGTTTCTGGGCCGGACATGTTTAAGTGAATACCATCATCAAGTGGAGAAATAAATAATTCATAACATTGTATATGTTTACTTCATGAAATGTATTATATTTTTCTTCATTTCAGCAAAATCTCTATATGAATAACAAAATATTGGACATAATTTTTTCCTAGTCATCTTCAGGATCAAAACTAAAATGTAATTGTATTCCAAATAAATAAATAAATTTAAATATTGTTTAATCCTAAATGTAAACTAAAATGAATATAAATAATTTTAAAATTATTATGCATATGTTTTAAAGAGATATTTTATTCTGAAATATTTAAAATTATATACTGATTCAAAAAGCAAAATACAATTATAATTTATGAATATCAACTTTAAGCTAAAATTTATTTAAGCTGAATTTAAAATTTTTATTAAAAATGCAACTAAATGTATTAAAATTATTTTAAAAATTAAACTTCATAATTCTAACAATGTCTGTTCAATTTTTAATGAAACTAAGCTTATCACATTTCAAATATGTTTCATCTAAATCTAAGGACATACAAATTTAAGAATAATGCAAATTCTTTTTTTTAAGATTTTATTTATTTATTTTTAGAGAGCAAAGAAGGGAGGGAGAAAGAGAGGGAGAGAAACATCAGTGTGTGGTTGCCTTCATATGTCCCCCACTGAGGACCTGGCCCACAACCCAGGCATGTGCCCTGACTGGGAATCGAACCAGTGACTCTGCTTCACAGGCCTGTGCTCAATCCACTGAGCTACACCAGCCAGGGCCAAATTCTTTAGTATTATGAATTATTTGTCAATCACTAAGGGCAACCATTGTGAATACTATCTTAATTCATGAATATTGCCAGAATCTTATGGAACATAAATAAAAAGAAGGAAATTGATGTTCAACATTATTAGAAAATGATATTTTAATATAATATTCCTTTTATACTCTCTGAGAGGAACTATGTAACCAGTTGATTAAATTATCTTTGTCATTCTCCAATATATTAGACATCTAGTGGCCCATAAGACATTGCTCCAAGACTTAGCCTTTTCAAACAACAAATATTTATTATTTCTCTTTCCGTGGTTTAGGAATCTGGGTGCGACTAACTGGCTGCCTGTGGGTCAACGCCTCTCACAGCTTCTGTGGTGAAGTTGCCAGGCAGAATCTCAAAGGGGGGGACAGATGGCAGAAGGATGGGATTCTAAGCTCACTCACAGGACTGTTGGCCCAAGGCATCAGCTCTTAGCCACGTGTGCCTCTCCGGAGGGTAGATCACAACATGGCAGCTGCTTCCTTAGGTGTGAGAGAAAGAGCCCCAATAGCAAAATTTGTCTTTTTTTCCTCCTTATAACCAAATTTCCAGACTGACATCCATCACTTTTGTCCTATCCTATTTGCTAGAATGAGTCACCAAGTCCAGCCCACACTCAAGAGAACAAGAATATGGATCAGCCTATGCCTTGAGTTCTTTCCAGTTCCTATGGTTTTTGATTCTCATTTGAAAATATCTTTAGTATGTAAATGTATCGGAAAGGCTGATGGAGACTCAAAGTTACCCACTTGAACCTGAACTAGAGAATGGTTCCCCCGTCAACAGAGCATTGCTGGTGAAGGAGAAGTTGCCTAGAGTGCTGACCTCTAGGTGATGCTAGTGCTGGTGCCTCCAGAAGGGGGTGCCAGTGATGAGGAACCGGAGCACCCACCAGACCCGGGCCTCTGACACAGAGAAACCTCCACATCACGGATTCATTGGACTTAGTTTTGCCTCTGAGTCATAGCCAGGCCCAGTTCTTTCTATTTAATTTATTTTTATTTGTGTCTATTTATCATTTTCACTTAGATTGTGCCATACTCTGAAAATGAAGTCTTAACTATAAGGGACAAAGAATTCAGCAATGACATCTGTCATTCTTTAATTAATTAGAGTGCCCCTAATAGGACCCAGAAGAATGAATATTATATCTGAGCACAATTATCTCTGGCAAACAGTCTGCAGTTTGCAGTTCTAGGCTTCCTGTTTCTCCATATGCTACAGAAATAGACAACTCAGGGCACGTCACCAGTGCCACCCGTGGCAGATTATAGGAACCCAACCTAAACACAGGATCTGGAATTTAATTTTGCAAATATTCAGTGGAGGGTTTTTTTGCTATTTCTGGAGGTTAAAATGTCCCTGGAAACTGAAGTAATTAGGTGTAGGTCAGGGAAGCATTTCAATATTTTGTAGCATTATTGTTTTTATGAAATCCAAGATTAGCCTAAAATATGGTATCTTTATGTCCAGAATTTTTTGGAACATTCCTAGCTTCAAATTTACTATATTATCCAATGCCCGGACACACAGGCCCTGAGAGGCTCATGCTTGTTACTGCAGGGTGACCGAATCTTTGGTTTAGGAAATGTGAATGCACCACAATCAGGCAAAAGAGAATGTGCGTTCTACTTCCTGAAATAATTTTCTTAATGGCTGAAACTGCAAAGGTGGAAAACAGAAAAGTTGACATAAATACTGCACATCAGTAGGCAACCTGATTATATCTCTTCATGGTCTAAGAGTGAGGCTTTCTTGTTCCTAGTGAAATTCAGGAAGAATCCTAAATTGGCTGTTAAGAAACGCACCAGAGGTTCAGCCAAATGTGCGAGTAACGTTCAGCACAGGCTCTTTGCTGCTGCTACACTTACTGGCAAACAATGGCCAACCGCCAAGGCATGTCCGAGCCACACAGCTGTTTTCAATGATTCATTTCCCCTGATTTCCCAGCTGACCCATTCAGAAGAACAACAGGTTTCAAGCCCCAGTTGCTAGCCCCATAGCTGCAAGGAGTCCTCCCTTTCAATTGTGGGAGAGTTTTAAAGGCTAAAGTGAGGGACAGTTGCCCTTGTAAACAACGTTGTTTCCATGAGCAGAGTGTAAGCAGGCAAGAAAGGCTGAGAGGAAGCGGG
This sequence comes from Anoura caudifer, assembly GCA_004027475.1. Classification (NCBI taxonomy): domain Eukaryota; kingdom Metazoa; phylum Chordata; class Mammalia; order Chiroptera; family Phyllostomidae; genus Anoura; species Anoura caudifer. The sequence continues at coordinate 61,686 of PVKU01002689.1, forward strand.
AATGTTGATTTTATGGTGAGGTACTCGCCATGGCTCTGAATCATAACATACTTCTCCAGCTTTCTCTCATACCATGCACAGACTTTAGGCCAACATTCCAACCCCTCTGGGAGTTTCCAAAACACAGAAGGGTCTTTCACCCATTGGTCACCACTGTTACTCCTTTGTCTGAGAACCTCTTGCTACCCCCAAGATTAAACCCAAGTACCATGAACCCTCTGATGTAGGTTAGACCCTGCATTCTTAATGAGGGGATATTGCCCACAGTGGGATGAAAATGACTCTTGGAAGGCAAAAAATCATATTATGTTTGTGGATAATGCACACATATACATTAAGTGCATGTACAATCTACCTGTGGTATTGAAATTTCATTGGAGGGCAAAAGAAGAAAATAGAGGCAAAGAGGAAAGATGTGGAGAAAACATCACAGTGTCGTGTCAGGTGTGTGGCTGACCACTGCTGCTTGTACTTGGAATTAAGGAAAGCCACACAGTCACCACTAAAAACAGAAACTTTTGAAGTCATTCTCTTTGTTCTAGCTGAACACCAGCTGGAAAGAAAGCTGTGAGAGACACGCACACACAAAGGATACCAAGGGCTATGAAGGAGAAAGAAAAAGATAATTTCTTTTATTACCACTTTTGATTGGTCAGCACTTTATCAAATGTAGCATGTGCATTACACTGTGTGTAAGTGGTAGAGAGAACTGGTCCCAGGAACAGCTGCTTCCTACGGCTCCCTGTACACTGTTGGGTTGCCTGTACCCCTCCCCCACCTCATGCTTCCACCCCTCCATCACTCTTTTCCTCGCACCTCCATTTAATGTCTATTTCTCAGTGAGTGTTAGCTTCCTTCTCTCCACCATCTCTTTCCACCATCTGAACCTGCGGTCACAGGTAGCTTCAGCGTCATATCTTATAACTGTATGACAAAGGAAAAGAGAAGACTCCCCCGCTTTCTCCTAAGATAAACTCTTTAGGAAAGGGCTATTATTGTTCTGGTTTCACTTCATACACATTTCTGAAAGAGTAAGTTATGTGGAGATGGTTACAATGACAGGTTCAGGCTAGGCCATGTGTCTGCCCTTGTGACCAGGGGTCTGTAACACTGCACTTGAAAATCCCTTGCAGAATCACAGCCTGGGAAGAGAAGCAGCTACCCATAAAGAAAGGAAGTGTTGCTTGGGGCCAGATAAAACAACAAATGACCACTCTCCAGGTAGGAGAAAACATGGACTTCGGAGGTGCACGGAAAATAAGTTTTAATCCCATTCTGCTGCTTCTTGGATTTACGACATTGAACCTGAGTCACTATGGTAAGTAAAATAGGAAGTAATAAATCCAAGAGCAGTCAATGCTAAATAACTAATTGCTAAATGAAAGGATGATAAAATGCAGAGTAAATGTAAGTTTCTAATATTAATACAACTTTGATCTTGAATTTAAAAATTTCCTTAAATCAGGTCATATAATTTCAGAACTATTCCCCCAACACGCACGCGCGCACACACACACACAGTATATACTTTTCTCAGACACACTGTGCTCAAAAAGATTGTAAACTCCTGGGAAGGAAGGACAATCTTTTCCCTACCATCTGTGTTCCCTGAACACTGAGCAAACAGCTGGGTGTATGTTAACAGCATTGGTTTAAAAAGTACTTGTTAATGTGTATCATTGAAAAGACTCACAGACTAGTCACCTCGGGGGCCCACACTTGAATTCTGCACTGCTGTGCTGCGTGCTAGGTCCTGGGCAAATGTGCATTTCTGAGGATAGGTATCCATAGCTGAAATACATGCTTTTATCTAAAATGTGCAAATGAGTGACATTTTATCAATTTTTTGGCCTCCAGTTATGAAGTTATGTTAAATCATTTTCATATTTGATAATACCATTCTCTTGAAAATGAGGGATGTTATGAATGTTAAGCCCTTGCAACCTTCTTTGCATTATGAGTTCCCATTATTTAATTCTATTCTCATGATAATTTTAATACATTTCCATGTATTAATTATGTTCCCATTGATGTTCTGAAATAACCCCAGCCAAGCTCATTATATGTTTTGATGGAAAAATACTTAAATCTAAATGGCAACTTACATTTACCTTTTCAAATAGAATTTTAATGACCAGTAAAGTCTTTTCCCTTAATAGACTCTGATTTTGAAATTCTAATGGAATTTTACACTTTGTCCCACAAAAAATAAACATATTATTATTTTGGCTGAAGTTACTGGGTATGTCACCCAATTATTCATGGTTTTGAAACATGAGTTAACTGTTTCTTATCTTTTTGTTAATGGGCTGAAAACTCTCTTCCTTTAATGTCACACATTGTGGGTGAGTACTAAAAAGACATAGGTGATTTAAGGATACCTGTCAGTACTGTGCGTATAGGAAGGTGAGGCGCTAAAGGTGCTGGAACATTCATTCGAAGGTCAACATTTCTCCTGTATGGTAACGAAGGTATGAATTTCCTACTCCAATTGAGTATGCTCCAATTGGCTTGGGTCCCTTTTCTTCTGATAACTTTTCAGTAAAGCTTTATTTTTCGTTGAGTTCATTGGGGTTACACTGGCTAATAAAATTATCCTCCTATAGATTTCAGGCATGCAATTCTGTAATGCATCATATGTGTACTGCATGGTGAGTCCACCACCCCAAGTCAAGCCTCCTTCCATCACCCTTTACTCTCCCTGTACCTTCTTCTACTTCCCCCCAATCCCTCTCTCTCTGGCAATCACCATACTGTTGTCTGAGTCCATGAGTTTTCAGTAAAGCTTTTGAAGAGCTTCCCATTACTGTAGAATATAGTCCGAACTGTCTAAGGTGGCCCTTCAGGACCCGCAGACTCTAGCCTCTGCCGAACTCTGAGGTCTCATCTCATCACTCCCACCGTTTCTGCCATGCTCTAGCTACAGTCTCCTTCGTTTCCTCTTGTGAGTGTTTCGTGCTTTCCACTAAACGTAGAATATGTTCATGTATCTGTTCTTCCTACCTGGAATTCTCTCCCCATCCCACCACCGCCTGGCTAACTCTCCTACATTTGTGCTTAAGTAGCATTTCGTCTTGACCTCCCAGACCATGTGAGTATTTTCAAAGGGCCATGTGTTTTAGATTTAAATTTCTAAAAGCCTATTGAGGTTTGTAATTGTTTCTTAGTAATGGACAGTTTTGTCCTAAGGTTAGTGGGAACCAAGAACAAAGAGCGGAAGAGCAGGAATGCTTGAGTTCCTTAAATTCTTATGTCCTTTCCCCAATTCTAGTTCCCAGAGAACAAATTCAAAGAAATGGGAACCGGAAAGGCAAGGGTGGCAAGGATGGAGTCGGCCACAGAGGAGCCAACAGCTTTCCTGGGCTAGTCGGTGAGTAAGATGAGCAAAGTGTTTCTTATGAAACCACAACAGGGAAGTGGTCCACAAACCTAGTCCATTTGGGCAGTTGTCAGTCCCTGCTGTCAGACAGGTCTCACCACACGGCTCCGACCACTGGGCTCCTTCTCGTTAGCAGTGATACCTCTGGGCACAGGCTCAGTCCAGCTTATGCTCAGCATTTTAGCCAGTGCCCTGCTCTGTCTTTATTGCAAATTTATAGAAGTGTGCGTGACCTCTGATGACTAGAAACATATTTTAACTTTATAATTTTCATGCACGATATTCCATATTCACTGAATGATAATTTCACACTATTTCTGTAGCATAACTGGAGACATTCCCAAGTCCTGTGAGTAGATAAGGGGAAGAAGCCTCTGCTGAGCTGAAGACTGACTTTAGTCTGCAGGTTCTGATCCACCACATATCCCACGCTTTCTTTATTTAGCAGGCATTCCAACCATTATTTGTGTTTCTAAAAATTGTGTTTGATGTTTTTTTCTGAGTAGTCTGTACACTTCGTGAGATTAGAACTGCTTAGAACATAATAGATGCTCAATAAGTATTTACTAAATAAATGAATGACAGAATAAAACGGGGAGGGGAAGGGAAGTGACGGAGACAACAAAGCAAATTCTAAGTTTATATCTTCTAGGTCTGTACCCCCAAATTATGTGCTCCTGAAACTCCTCTTTCTCTCTTCTCTTGCTCCTCACCCCAAGTGAGATTTTAATCCTCCATTATGTACTTCCTTAAATGCTGTATGATGAGAGGAAATAAGTCACTCTTTTAGAGACAAATATTACTTTATTTTTTTAATATCGGGGTCAGCTATAACAAGTCACTAATTTCTGCAATTGTGGAGGAACAACTTTTAATGATGAAGTTTATATTTGGTTAAATCTCATTGAAACATAGAGAGAGACAAGGTATTTTAAAGTAACTTCTACATTTTTTTCTAACATTAAGACTATAAAAATTGATTGTGAGTAGTCATTATTTGCAGAAAATGTGTCATTCGATATAGATTTCAAACAACACAGTGGCCAGCAGATAGATTCTGGGTGCTTCTTTGAAATGCAGAGTGCAATAATAGACATTGTGTTAGGCTAAAAAAGTCATCTGTCATGGTCACATGGCCATGGAGAGGCACTCATGGGACTGCACACTACACGTTTATACTCCCCTCTGACGTAAGGATCCGAAGCAAAAGCATGAATTGAGCAAACAGCAAATCACAGCAGTACTGCTTCTGATTAACTGAAGACAGAGAACAATGCCATCATGGTGGCTCATTTTCACGAGTTTCTGAAAACAAACTAGCCTAAAACTTAGCAAACATAGTTTGTCAATTTGAAACTTCAAAATAAGTTGCCAAGAGACATTCTGATGAAAGTCTAAAAAATAAGGAAAAGGATTGGGTGAACTGTGTGTCAGTGTTCACTCTGTTGCTGCTTGATGTGAGATAAAGGCACTCCCTGTTCACGGGCAAGGTTAAGGTTCAGACAGGACTCCCAGGGGAGATCCCAACACGGGTGCAGGAAGGGCCGTAGGTCAGCTGTCACTCTCCCCCTTGGGTGGGTCCTTTGCACCATGCACAAACTATACAACCACAGCTGCGACTCTGCTTTCAGTTTTTAGCAAGATATGCAATAAATTGATAAAATTTAATGGGAAAGATCCCTACTGTATCTTGATACTTTCTTTAAACATTCATTCTCTTTTAATTAGCTTGAGAGGTGATTTAACAAAATGATTAAAAACATAAGCTTTGCCATGAGAGAAACCCTGAATTAACCACCCATTGGTTCGGTGATCACTCACTCTTCTCTCTGAGCACTGGACCACTTTAGCTAAATAATATTGAAATGACAGTGTCTTCATTAATAATCTGTTGTAAAAATTAAATAAAATGATATATGTATTGTACTTAGCACACTCTTTGGTACATAGTGGGTGCTCAATAAATGACAGTTGCTTCTAAATTGTTTGTTAAGGTACTTTTAATAAGGAGGCATTAAAAAGGAAGGATGCTTATCTTCATCTAAGTAGAACCACACAGATTAAGCCATGTCCCACACAATTCTGACAACTGGTGGCAATTAATCCACATATTGAATTAATTAAATTAAAACATTTTAATAATTGTGAACAACCAATAACAACAATTCAATAAATGAAAGCTCTTTGATTGATCTTTGACAATATCAAAAGATATAACAAACTGTCCCTTTTCATGAAGTGACTGGATATCAATCGGTCATATGAAAAAGAAAAGGCAAAATGTACTCAGTCTACAAAGGAATATAAACCACACACATAGAAATGCCTACTTTCCACATTTCAGCAAATATTGTACCTACTCTTATATAAAAATATATTTCATCATCTCCTCATTTATTTCCATGAAGTTTATTTCACAGACACACAAATGTGCAAAAATGCAAACATGCGCACACACAGGTTGTACAAATGATATCAGAGTCACACAAAAAACAAAGGTGGTAGAGTGTGCAGCTGGTACTTTATATTTTCAGCCCTAGCCTCATAGGCAGTTTTTTGCAGATGGATTTCAAAAATAATTACATTAATCAGAACTCTATTTACTCAACTACATTAGTATTGATTTCTACACTTATCAAATTTATATTCTGCCTCTTTAATTGCCTGCCTCCTACTGCCTCTCACTATTTGGGTTAAGAGTATATATGTATCTGTATACCACAAATCTGTCAGGGTTCTCCTTTGCAATAAGATGTCTATAAAGCCCCGCTAGTATAAAGAGGCAGGAATTAGGTTCATCTTTTCCCTCCCTTGTTACTTATTAGACCTGCTCCTGAAATCCTTCGGTGTACCATGGTTTTTTATTTGCATTTGCTATAAGAGCAAATGATGACTGCATTATATTTAGTTGTCTGAACATTGATAAATTACCTCATTGTTAACCTGACATTTTAGACCTTGAAAAGTGAATGGCAACAAAAGATTTTAGAAGCAGCTTAAAAAGCTAATGTTAAAGTGGTGTGATATATCAACATAGAATGTCTGTAATCAAGAGAGATTAAGAGAGAGAAAGGGAGAATAAATAATAATGGAACAAAGATTAACATTTGGGGGACTCTGATTAGAAAGCAAATAAAAATTCTTTGTACTCTTCCTTAAATATTGTTTATCTGAAATTATTTCAAAATTTTTAAAAAGTTAGAAAAAACAATTCCAGGGAAGATTTTAAATGATAATGACCCACAATCATTTAAGATGGAGACCGTGTGGTGTGATTTTGATGAATAAGAGGTGATTAATGAGACTCACAGGTAAAGTACTCAATACAACCCACTAGCTAACACCCAACACCAAACCTCAGTCATCTTAGAACACATTCACTTTATTCAATCTTTGTTAAGATCTAAACAATTTCAAAATCCAACACTAGTCTTCCCAGTCACCACCAGCAAAATAAAAGGAAAAAGATAAAATACAAAATAACATAAAATACAAAGACTTTCAAATACATTTTGCTTCGAATACAATTCCAGAGAATACAAAATCTCTTTTCTTACCAAAGACTACATCAAAGAAAAGCAACCCAATTTGCAAGCCACATACTAGCAATCTCATCCATGTCATGCATATGATCCATTTTTTTTATTCCTAGTAACTGAGGATTTAAATCGTTTCAGTTAGCTCTAGGAAACCCACCAGGTATCCACAGCCCGCTGCCCTCTATTTGCAGCTCTCCCGTGGGAAGCGAGCCATCTGCAACTGTAAACATGCCACTTGTACAGCTCCACGCAGGGGAAATGAGTGCGCCCTCTACAAAGTCTTTTAATCCTTATTCATTTCAATGTGGCGGCAGTTAATGGCTTCCCTCAAGAAACACCACCAATTATTCTCACACTTTATCTAGGTTTCTGGAGAAAATCTGTCTGAAAGTTGCCTTCCTACCCCACTTCCCCTGGCAGTAAGTTTACTGAGGATTACATTTTACCTTTACATTTTTATTTCTGAGCAAAACCTGCTCGGTAGACATTGTTTTCCCTGCGTTTCCTTGCGAGAGACACATACAAACAGGAAGACCATAAAATAGAATAGGATAAATTGGGACACTGAGATAAACATGTACTTGCACTTCAGTCCTGATGTCCTGACCTATTTTTAAAAGCGAAGGGAAGAGCAAGACCCGCTCCTCCTCCTAATTCCATGGGAATTCTCTCAGTGCGGTGGAAATATAGGACATAATGTAGCTCTCTTCATTCCTGGAAGGGAAGTTTGCTTTTGATTTCCAAAAGAAGTGGCTGCAATTATTCTTTACCTCTCAAAAAATATCCTCATTTTGGTAGCTCAGTGGTGAAAGCAGCCGTCATACTGTGGACTTGAGTGCTTTTGGTACGGTCACTCTACTTCCACGATTTCCGTCCGAATTTTCTAAAAGTTTTCACTTCAAAATGTTCTGAACGTAAAAAAGACAGGCTATTTGACCTTTCAAACTCCCTCAACTGCCTGATTATATGCAATGGTCTCTTTTGGAGGAGAGAAATTGGGAATCATTTGGAATATGCTTTTAATATCATGAAAGGAATATAATGCAATTTGTTCCAAAGAATACATTCACTGGAAAACCTGTCAGTTGCAGTCAATTCCAAATTATCCATGAACACTGGGAACAAATTGGGCAGAGCCGATGAAGTTCCAGGACAATCTGAATCCTTCTTTTCCTCCTGTCTGGCCATGCTCCTTCCTGCCACAGGCTCTTTCACACGCTGCTCTCTGTCGTACACCGTAATACCTTCTTTGAGGTCTTTTACTGCTACTATATTTGAGCCTTACTGATTATTCAAATGATTGAATCAACAGAAAGGGCCTTTATTAACTCAGCAAGCATTCATGCAGCCGACAATGTGCAGTACCTTCTCAGCATTTGCAATACCGCAGTGAACAAGATAAAGGCTTTGCAGTCCTCAGTCAGCAAAGGAGACACCGCAGACCCAGACTGTTTTCTAGCAGAGTCCGCGCTCTGGCAGATGCAGCCTAATGGTGTTTACGAGCAGGTTCTGGAGCCACACTGTCTGGGTTTAGTCCTGCTCTGTCACTTACAGCTGTGTAACCTGGGACAGGTTACTTATTCTCTCTGGTCCTCAGTTTCCTCATCTGTAAACTAAGGATGATGATAATCCCATACCTACCTCCAAGGGTTGCTTGGATGATTGAATGAGGTAACCCACGGAAGGTGCTTAGAAGAACACCTGCGTCTGGCAGGATTTGTTCTCATTACCAAGGCTACAGAGGCATCCATAGGACCGCATGGCTAACTCCACCTCGAGCCTTTTCAGGAGACCGACATTAGAATTGTAGTTTTAAGAGCACACCAGTGCAGAAAGCACAGACTTCTCTTTTAAACATCTTGCCAATACCAGAAGGCATTTCCAGATTTTAAGTCACCAACTTATGGCAACTGTGCAGGTTCTAAGTTTCAACCCAAAACTCTTTGCCTCAAGTCCTTTTCCTCATTCTTCAAAGAAATCATCATTTCTTACTTTAAACAAATGCCATGAAGTCATCTCAGAACTCCCCCCTGAATGACCCTAATTTTGGAGAAAGTGTTTTCAACCAACATCTTAGACATTTCAGTGTAAAACCATCCACAATATATGTCCTGAATTTCCCTAGATTACACTTGGGCTTCAAAAGGCATGAAGGTGGTAATCTAACTGTGCTTGGAACATGCTAAAACAGGCCATATTTTCAAACTAGTTTGAGACGCTTGCTGAGAGTGAAATGTGCCTGGTTGGATTTATTCACCGTTATTCCCTCTGTATACTCAAGGGTTGCAGACTATCAACAAATCCCTGGAAGCAATTTCTGCTTGCATCCCACCAATGAAAAGCTGTCCCTTATGCACCAAAATAAAGCAAACTTCAAATTGGTGAGTTTTATTTTTCTGGACAGATCTGTGCTATGTGACACCTGAAAGATCAAAGCGAGAACACATTGAAGGTTGAAGCTGCCTTATATTTCTGTAAATCCTAAGCATGACCAAATAAATGGAAAATTCCAAATATTTAAAACCTTAAGTTTACATTGGAATTTAAAGAACTTAAAAAAACTTCTACTCTGCTGGGCATAACAGGCAGCCTTGGTAGGAGGGGGCATGGCGTGCAGTGATCGGGGCCAGGATGACAGGATGACTGTGAAGGTAATATGTTTCCCCGAAGAAATGTTCAAAATCAAAGCAATACCATGAATTTTCTTATTTTCCTATAAACTGATACCCTTTGAAGTTATTTCTGTACAGTTACGCATTCTCTCCAACATCACTTAAATGGTTTAAAAAAATTAAGTGTGTCTTTTGGAGAGGGCCACTTAGACGTGTGTTAATTGTTTTGTGAGGAAGAAAGAAAGTTTGAGTTAGTGCCATGTGAGTGAAGACCCTGGAAAATGAAGTAGCATCAGCAAGTGGAGGATGCTGGGAAGGATCTCCAGGCGTGAGGAAAGCAGAAGCCAAGTCTCAGAGCAGTGAATTCAAGATGCCTTCAGGAAACAAAAAAGATTTCTGCTAGGCATGCAGTATGAGGATGTAGTCTGCAATGCAGGGCATGGCCCCTGGGTCGGATTGGAGATCCAGCCTGGGGCCAGGTCTTTAAAAAAACGTTAAGGACTGTAAACTTTATCCTTGCAAGACAGGGAAGAAATGGAGGTGGATGACAGGATATAATCAGAAAGGTCCCTCTGACCACAATGAGGGAAAGAGCTGGAGAGCAGCACAGAAAGGCTGAAAACAGGAAGGCTCCCGTGGAGGCTGCTGTAATAACCCAAATTGTTATTTTTAAGATAATTACAGATGCACAAGAAGGAGCAACAAAGATACAAAGAGATTTCATGCATTTTTAACCCTTCTTCTTCTAATGGTGCAACTTGTACAACCACAACACTTCATCAAAATGAGGACACCACCACTGGCACAGTAGTATCAACGAGACGAAAGACCTCACGCAAATCATGTCAGTTCGTGCGTAGCTATAGTCTCATGAAATTTTATTACATGCATTCATTCACATAATGACCACAAAACTCAAGATGATATCTAAGTGAGTTTCAATAAGGACTTAACCAAAGAGAAACGGAGGGAAAGAAGGAAGAGTCAATAAATATTTAGAACTTACGTTTATAACTCGAGTTTAGAACTCTAATAGTTTGGTGAGTGAATTGTGGAGCCGACAGCCTGGGCCTGCACCACAGCTCCACCGCTCACCAGCTCTGTGACTTGGGATGATGTGTCTCAGTTCTCTTGCTTGCACAGTAAAGACAATGATAGTGCTAGTGATGCAGTGAGAAATAAATAAATGAATGTTTGTACCCAGCATGGACTCACACTCAGCCTGTGGTAGATGCAATGAATGTGTTAGCCTTTTAGTCCAGGAAAACGTACTGTTGGTCACCATTTCAAAACTTATCACACTCCTACCACTGGGGATATTTCAAATGACTTTAGATTTTTCACAGATTAACACTCTTATTCTGATGATTATGCATTTATTTTTGTAGTTGCTGTATGCTAGTGGCCCAGGATACTGGGTTTTCATTTAGGCTGGTAACATATAGTTTTCTTCCTAGTTAAATGCTTTGAAGAAAAGTTGATTCAAAGACATAATCAATCAAAAAATTATTCCAATGCTACTCAGATGTGACAATAATTATGAAATTGGGAATGTCATTTGTGTTGTATATGTTGCATGTTTGCAGAGTAACTTATGTTCATTGGTGTAAGAAGCTTGAGAATCTAAGTATTCTGTCTGTAACCTTAACTGTCTTAAGCAATTAAAGATGCATATCACACCTGAAGAATTCAGAAAAAAAAGGATGAAACAACAACTCTCTCACCCTTTGCTGACTGAATGGAAGGGTCATCTCTACAACAGATTTTATTGTAATTAAAGAGGGTTCCCCTGATTAATGAAATGAAGAGCCAAACTCATTTAAACCGGTCCTGCTAGGATGAGATGGCAATATTTTGCTTGAGCCAAAATAAAGTGAAGGCCCTTGAGTTTTTACTCTCTGCAATATAGTCCACTTGCTGACAAATGTTCAGTACTCGCAGATTCATTCAAGCTTATTAAAGGCCTCAAAGCAATCAGGAAATGAAATAAACATCAAAACACAGTGCTTGGTGCTTCAAATGCTGAATATAGATCTTAGGGTCAGAGCGAGCATCCCAGCTGGGTTACTGCAGCGTGAGCCCACCCTGTCCTGTGCTCACTCTGAGGGCACCTGCCCTTTACTCTCCAGTCATGGAATGTTCTTTTCTAGTGTAGGGAAGCTCTGTTTCATTTCAAAGGGTTGTTTCGCATTCAGAAAGGAAATAACTAGCAGAAATATTTATAAGGCTAGTAAAGCAAATTGTTTTCCTGATAGTCAAGAGTTAGGTCAACTGTCTTCACTATTTCAGCTGGGGCTGTCCAAACTTTTGGAGTATCTGAACCACAGTGGAAGAAGAGGAGTTGCCTTGGGCCACACATTAAATACATTGCTACATGCAATCACACAAAAAAAATCTCATAATGTTTTAAGTAAATTTACGATTTTGTGTTGGGCCGCATTTGTAGCCATGCTGGGTTGCATGCGGCCCACGGGCCACGGGTTGGACGCCCCTGAATCACTCAGCCCGGCATTGCAAATGGAGTGTTTTAGTCTATTGGAGGGTGATGAACCCTGGTTCTAACGGCCCTTTTTGTAAGGATCTCAAGGTATAAGGACACACCTGTAAGTCACTGAGTGCTGGGCCTTTCCACAGCCAGCTCCTTTTTTCAGCTCTCACATGCTGAAAGCTTCAGCTTCACTCACCCCTGCATGGTCAGGGCGCTGATGATGCCCCCTTCTCTTGCCATTCATCTGCAGCCAGAATCAGGCTCACCCTGGCTCTTTCCAGTTGTTGCTAAATTTTTTTTTTAACCTAACCTTTTGAATTATAAATGGCCATTGAGATTTCTTTAACCATTTGCATTACTTATCCTTTGGGTATCTATTTCCCAACCCTTTGACCTTCCCCTAAAAATGATCTATTATTTTTCCTAGGGCTTTATATAACAAATCGTCACACACTGGACGGCTCAGAACAACAGAAATGTATTCTCCCCACAGTTCTGGAGACTAGGAGTCCAAAGCCCAGATGTTGGCAGGGCCAGGTTCCCTCCAAAGGCTCTAAAGGAGAATCCTTCCCAGTGTCTGGTGGTTGCCAACAACCCTTGGTGCTCCTTGGCTCGCAGATGCATCACTGCAATCTCTACTTCTGCGTCACAAGACATTCTTCCTTGTAATGAGGCCTAGGCTGAGAGAGAGAAACTAGGTTCAAAGCAACAGAACCCGAGGCATTAGAGCGGAGCTGTCAGATCAGGGCCTGAGGGTCAGAGGCAGAACTTGGAGCAAGTCCCCAAAGCTGGCATTATTCAGCACTGTTTACTTTGGATCCATCATTGCATCTCAGTGCTTTATATTGATTCCATTACTTAAACACCCCTGCGAGATAGACATTACAATCTTCATATTTCCAATGATAAACGTAGGCTAAGAGAGGTAAAGTAAACTTTTCAAAGTTATTTGGGGACAGAGTCTAACCCGTGAGTGAAGAGGGAGATGTGCGGCAGTGCCAAATTGGCTCAGATAATTAGAATATCATTAGCTCCTTTCCTTGGGCCTCCCTAACTTTATGTTCAAATTCCAGTCAGGCAAAATGGGTGATAATTGGCCATCACATGGCTGGGGGAAAAGCAGAAAAGTGACAAATTAGCTAATTTTGTACCTGAGAATAGAAACGGGCTCTAATTCTGAGCAGTCTGGGTTTGTCTTGGCTCTTTGGCTTTATAGACACAAACTGTATTTTCCAACTCAACCCAAAGGGATCCTGTGCACTCTCTGCTCATACTTTCCCTGCCAAATAAAGGTGTGGCTTCTCCCAGGGTGTGTGGCCCTCTGGATGTTTCTGTTTGATGGTCCCATGGCTCTGTTCTCTCTCATTTCTCTCAAGTTTCTGACTGAAATGGCTCAGCCATACCAGCACCACACCCCATAGAAAGCAGCCCACCCTCTTCTCCTGGACCTCAAAACCCTACCCTCGCTCCGTGGCTACTGTAACCACCCCAAGCCAGCACACCCCATCCTTCCAGGGAAGGGAAGGCTACTCAGAACTTTCACAGCAGAAAATAGACCCCCACCTCTTTTCCAGAGCAAGTGGGAATCTCTGTCCTTGCTGGACTATTTTTCCTCCCATACCACAGTCTGGTTAGGCAAACAGAAAGAGCCAAGTCTCATCTGTCGGGTGGTATAGAAAAGGGAGACTGATTTCTACAACCCCCACTGATGGATGGCCAAAGCAAGGGAGACTCCAAAAGTCAGGTACAAACATATGGACAGAGAACAAGAATTATTCTAAAACCAAGACCAACAGCGCAAGAGAAGTAAAAAAAGACAAGTGGGGTCTGGAGGCAGCACTTTGGACGCAGGGACGCAAAGCTTTTCATGAGGACAGCCTGTGGGTAGGATAAGTATAATTAAGGTCTCTACACTGATGTGGATAAAGAGACTCAAAGGCCAGTACTAACTCCCACTTCTTTAGTGACCTCATTCTGAGGTCTCTGGTCTGAGTCACCAAGCAGCCTTTCTCTATGCCTCCCTGCCATTCATCTCGTCTTGGAGGTGACTCAGTAAGGTTACAGGAATTCTTCAGTCACAAACAGAATCACTCCTACAGGCACGTATATAATGAAATACCACTTCCAGGAGGCTTTTTGCTAATCTCTGCAGTATTTAGCTACAGAACATATATTAAGGCCATAAGAACTTGTCTGACTAAGGTCCATTAAAATAATAAATAACTTAGAACACCTGATCCTCTGAAGAATTTATTTCACAGGCAAAGCAATCTCTTGGAAGGAGAGTGGATCCATTCAAAGGCATTTTTGGAAAATCACTTTGTCATGTCCTTGTTTCTAATCTCACCAAATGGACACCATCACGTCTTTCTTACGTTTCTTGGCTTGTGAATAGCACATTGGCCCACTGACTACATGTCTAGTGGGTGTAATTTTGAGGTACCTGTCCTTTTTCTTCCTCTACACAAACCTGAAGGTTGACTTTTTTTTTTGCCTTTTAAGTCCAGGCATGTGTCATGATACTAGAGGAAGTCCAGAAGAAATAGTCTGCCAGGGCAGCGTGGATGTCTTCCACCCAGGGAGGCAAAGCTGTGTCCTTAGAACAGTTGTCAACTTTGAGCAGCTGAGGACCGCTCTGTGGTTTGGAAATGAGGGCAGAGACCAGTTGAAACTGAGTCCAGCAGACCAGTCTCATCTCTGAGTAGGAAAAGAAAATGGCTTCCTAATAGGGATTTGGCTGAGAAGTTTCATTCCAAGTCAGGTCTAAGGCCTCTCCTTCTTCATTCTCTGAATGCCTTCCTTCTCAATTCCCTTCCCTTTGAAGAAGACAAAGAACTGTCTTATGTTTCTGCTTGCAATTTTGAACTTAAAAGAACACCTGGCCCTTCTGCTAGGTTGATTCAGACATCTGGTATGGACATCAGGAAGCAGTGCCAGGGGCTGGCCAGATTCCAGGTGTCAGGGTCCCTTCAGTTTACGCCACATTTTTCTAGGAGTTATCAGAGCATCCCTATGAATGAAGAATAGTGTGTGCTTGCTATTGTGTCTATAAATGAAAAATACAGGAGGGAGTACTTTAACAAGTATTTCATGTTTTTAAGTCGCTTAGGTTAAAATAAAATCTCTAGTAAGTAATATTGTGATAGATGCAGGGAACACTTCGGACTGACATTGGTCTGTTTAAATCTCAGGCACAGACATAATTTCCAACAGATACTTCCATCCCTAGGTTTTGTCACTTAAATATAACCTTTAGGCATTGGAAAGAATTCTGCTTGGACATATTTCCTGAAGTCTTTTACTTGCTGTCTTTCTAAGGTGAAAAAGCAGCCAGTAATTAAAAGAGAAAAAACAAATCCGTGCCTGTCTAAGATGGAAATGATGGCTTCCTTGAATTGCTGCTGGAGAGAATATACTTGTGGGATCAGCAACCTGATGTGTCTCGGGTTTTTTTTTTTGTTGTTGTTGTTTTTCTTTTTAATTAGATTTGAAGAGTGAAATAACCTCTCCAGGACAACACCCCTGTTCCTGTGTTTTGAGAAACATTTTATTATAAAGTTTCCCAAACTAAGTTGTGCTGTTATCTGTATTTCTATCTCTATTCTCCCTCTGGACTGAGACCCCAGAGGGCAGGAATATTGATTACTTGTCTCGTAAGAACAAAATGTTACACAGAGCCTACAGCATAGCAGACTGCTCATGCAGTTGTTGAATTAACAAAAATGAAGGACCGTTGAAGAAAAACATCTCTGGGGACGTCTTAAAGGAACATGTCCTCTGGTAAGATGAAGGCAAGTGGAATAACCAAACTCAGGGGTCAGCAAACTGCAACCTGAGAACCAAGTCTAGTAGTTGTCTACATTTTTAATACAGTTCTGTTGGATCACAGTCATGTTCATTTGTTTACATAATGTCAATGGCTACTCTCATACCACAACAGCAATTCAATGTTTGTGACAGGGACTGCATGGGCCACAAAGCCAAAAAATGTTTAAGACCTGGCCTTTGATTTCAAAAAAAAAAAAAATGCTAGCCCCTGACTTAAATGGAGAAAGAAGCACGGAAGGAAGTAAGCAACAAGTAGTTACTGAATACTTATCATGTGCCTAATTCAATGCAGGATTTGCAGTAGACACAGTAATACACATCTTAGCTCTCTGAGTAACTGGTCCTTCAACTATTTGAGGGCATCGATTTTAGCAGCTGTGCCAATGAAAGAGAGAAGGCATTATCCATGCATTGGAGGAAAATGAACCTCATCAACATAAAACAGCTGGTAAATCTAAGAGGAGGTGAGCAGAGGGGACCAAATTAACTGCACAAGTGGTAATTTGGTTGCATAATGACAAATAGTAACCAGAAGAATCTAATTATTGTCCATTATCTCTCAATCGTGCTTTCCTGAAAGAATATCAAGGAAGGCATTGCATTCTGCATTCATGTAGAATAAAGACTGGAACTATTTTACTTGGATAGTGAATGAAGGAGTGACTTCAGAAGGCTGACAAATTTGGTGACAATTGTGCTGCAGATATTTGCAAGGATTTGATCTCTGCTGTATTATTATTTTAATTTTATTGAAAACATACTATTAACCAAAGGATTATGTTAAGTACTTCATATACATTATGTAATTTGATTCCAGTTTTATGCAAGAAGTCTCATTATTTGCACAGTGTAGCATCATTATCTTCATAGTAACTTCCTAAGCCACACAGTGTATGAGTTAGTCAGAGTAGACTACATTGTGCTTTAGTAACAAACAAGCCCCGCATCTCAGTGGTTTAACACAATGTAGGTTTGTTTCTTTCTATGTTATCCGTACATGCTCAGTATGGGTCAGAAGGTACCTCTGCCTTCTGTAATCACTCAGGAAACCAAGCTGGCAAGGGACTCATTTTCACCAGTGGGCTTTGTGAAAAGAGTATTGCAGCATCTCCTACTGTCTATAATGTGCTTCATCTAGAAGCGACACAAATCATTTCCACTCATTCTTCATTACTAGGATTGAAAACCATTTCTATTCAACTCCAATATGCATTATCTTCCTACCAGCATTTATAGTTATATAATAATTCATATTAATATAATAGCATGCTTCATAGGTGTTTTTCACCCCAAATATAAATATTCACAGAGATATGTGGACATTTACTAGTCCAAGAGATATTTATTATGCGCCTCCAATGAGCCATACACTCTCCTAGCCATCAGGAATATAGCAGAACCCAAAATGGACATACTAACCTTCAGTGACTTATGTTCTAGCAGGGAGAAAAAATAAACACATTAAGTGCATCATTTTTAGTAAAATATGTAGGACAGTTGATAATAAGTGCTGTGAAAAAATAAGACAGGGAAGGTGGTAGAGATTCTGGGGGCTGGGAGCTGAGATACTTCCCGACCCACATGATGCAGTAGCATATGGGCCTGAGCATGACAGATGGCTCGGGCACCCTGGAAACCTCACGTGGCTTGAAGGAAGCTGGTATATAAAGCAGACATATTATTTCTGGTGGTCTCAAGGTCAGTAAACATCCTGAGGGGTAAAGGTGCACATAACTTTCTAAGCCACACAGTGTATGAGTTAGTCAGAGGTAGGAGAGGCGGAGCTCTTGCCAGGATTATCTGGTTTTCTGAGGCTCCCTTCACACGGAGGTAAGGGGGCCAGAGGAAGGGGCTGTAGTACAATATCCAAAACTTGGACTCTTCTCTGCCTCCTTAAATAATTTTAATTGTGAGCAAAAAAAATAAACGTTCATGAAATAAGTCTTCAAGGAATGTGATGAAGAGAGGAGGACAGGTTTCTTTGGCATTAAAAAAAGGGGGGGAGGAATAAAACGTGGATAGGTACCTTATGTGTGTGTGAGCAGAAGTTAGAGGTAAGCCGCTTAGGGCTTGGCTGGTAGAGGATCACGGCGTTTCTCCTCACTTATAATGAGTGACATGTTTGTAATGAATTTTCTTAGCCCCTGTTTTGGTCCTTGTTTCCTTCTTCCTAAAATAACACTTCCATTTTCTCCGCTCCACTCCACTGCCCTCTGGCCCTCTCCATAGCTCCCATTAGTAGCTCATGAAGTGTTGTAAAATACTCTTTACTTTCAGTAAATCCTTCTCTTTTCCCCTGCAATTTTTCCAACTTACTGTCAATCTTCGTGTTAAGGTTTCCAGCAAAGTCCATGGATAAAAAATATCTCCTTTATAAGTGGCTTTTTCTATTAACCTGGATCATCCTACCTTGTCAAAACACTTAGCCCTGAGACGGTAACTCCCTGGAAGCCCTGGCTCAGATTTCAATTTACCTATGACCTTAGGTGGATGAATCACTTTGTCATTGTGACAAAGGCTCCTCAGGGGATGTAGGATTATTCATGCTCTGCTCAGCGACAGAGTGAGAATTCAAGGATTTGTTAATATTTTAACAGTGTTCTGCAGTTGCAAAGAATGACACAACCATCCCGGTTGCTGACTTTAATCAGCCAGAGATGCAGGTGAAGCTGATGTCCAGCAGGCACACCCTCAGAGCTCAGCCTCCCCTTGAAAGACCAGAGCACCATTTTGGTTCCCTACCTGCACCTTCATTCCTCATCCCGCTCTCCCCGCAACTGGTTTCTTCTCTCCCAACCCTCCAACCTACTCCAATAACAATAAAAATATAGGACACATCTTCCATTGAATGCCTACCGTGTGCCGACCGCTGCGCTACACGTTGTGGTAGGTTGTAGGAACAGCCCGATTGTTCACACCTCCGGGTTTCCATCTCTGCCCTGTGACTTTACAGCTCTTCTCATGGAAACAGTATGCATTTCCTGCTCCACTAGTGCTGGGTTTGAGCATGTGATTTGGCCAATAGAATACAGTACAAGAAATAATGTTCCTTTTCCAAGTCTGGTCTTCAAAAGCCCTGATATATTCGCATTGTCTCTTGGAACTCTGTCTCTGCTATGAGAACAAACTTGAGCTGGACACCTGGAAGATGAGAGATATGTGGCCCAGTTACCTGAATCATCTTAATAGCCAGCCAACATCTGGTAAATCCCCAGGCCTGGGAGGGGGACCTTCCTAGACCAGCCAGCCCCCAGCTGACTGCAGATATGTGAGTGAACCAAGTGGTATCAGCCGAGTCTGGCCAGGGCGGCACCAATGCCAAGCAATCCGCACTCTTGGGAGAAATAATAACTGGTATTTATATTAAGCCATGAGTATTAGGATATCTGCCATGCAATAATAGCTAACTGATAAATACTTTATAAAGCTCAGTTCATTTACTCATAATAACCTTACACAGCAGATTCTATGGCCATGCCCATTTTACCGATGAGAACATTGGCATCACACAGCCAGGAAGGGGCAGAGCTAGAATTCCAAATTCAGATGACTGATAACTTAAAATCTGACTTTGTTTCACCATGTGTCATGGAAGACACCCCTCCTTGCTTTTCTGTTCTCACATTTCGAAAGGGAAGGTTTCAATTATAATCCATTGAAATTTGCTAAAACTTCTGCTTTTATTTTTAAGATAAAAAATCCTTCTCATTAGACTCAAAGTAAGACAGGTAACTGACTTTTCTTGAGGTATCTGTTGTCTTGTGAAGATTCTCTGAAGCCAGTGTCAGTGAAGAAATAGACACAAGACATTTCTGAACACTCATGGAAACCATTTTTTTTCTGGTAATAACTTGTTTATGCAGATAACAGTGTTGCCTGCTCTGAAGTTGTCCAGTGTTCCTTCCTAGTGAGTTATTACAATTAGTGGATCCTGCCACTCAGTCAGAAGTAAGCTCGTTCTTATGCCAAATAACTAATTGGACAGGCCAGTTCATATGTGATTGATCACCAAGGAAGGCTTTGTGAGAACGGGGAACAAAAGCCAGCTGGGAAGCTGCCGTAGTTTCACGGACATGATGGCATCAGATTCGGCATATCGCTTGGTGCTCACCACACCTGCCCTCCGTGGAGTTGCCCTCAGTTACGCACCTTTCCTAGAACAAAATAATGGAAAGAATTCTCTTTATTCTTATAGGATACAGGTAAGAAGTGCTTGCACTCTCAAGAAACATGAATCAGTTGTATTCTTTAGCAGATTCCAATAAATAAACTACGTTCTCTTCAAGCAGTCATCTGCTGTGAATTTGTTTTTCTGATCTGCAAAGTTCAATATTAAGCTTCAGTTCAAGCCACTTTTGCTTTAAACATGCAATAGTTGCTCTTTCTTCATGTCTGAACATTTGTCAAAGTGCAGAAAAGTGTCAACATTGCTGATATGTCACGGGGCTTTTCTATGGTTGAAGAATTAGGAAAATGTCTACTATCTTTTTTCTCACGGCCACTAGATTTGTTATATTAAACATTGCTATAATTACTTCCAAATGTACAGCTGAGAGTGAAAAATGTTAATACTTACAATGCCTGAATCATTCAGAGTATTCATATTTGTTCCATTGTCAATCACAATTATGTGATGTTTTCTCTGATTTTCCATTCTCTAAAAGGTTGAGAAAGTGGACATTCTTTTGACCCATCTTGATGAAATGGAAAGAATTCCCCAACAAGACTTTGTTTTCTTTTTAGACACACTCATGGCCCAAGTATATTTAAATAAGCGAAAACTTAAAAACAGTTCCTAAAATGATCTCATTTAATATTGTGAATACTAGTAGCTCAAATAACACTATAAGGATTAAAAGTATGATATAATTTAAACTTTATTTTTTCTGCCTTGTATTATTATTACACTTTTATAAATATATTTTGATCTAAGAAGAATGCGTGATTCTTCCAAAGTTATCTCATTAATACACTCTCTGGTAGTGTTAGTATTTCTGCCAGTCACTTCCCCATTTACTCAACTATTTAAAAGTTCTTATCCATATTTGGTATACAACATTAACAATTTCTAAAAATCACTATTAATTATTGTGATATTTTATGTTCGGAACAATAAATGTACATTTATAGTCAAATGACTACTAGTGTTTTATCGTATGTAAAACACATAAGATTTTCCACTTCAAAGTCCATCTATAGAATATGTACTTATACTTGAAAGTGGATATTCATGTAAGAACAATGAATCAGAGTGACATAGTTCACTCCTTTTATTGACCTCGCTATAGTGTTTAGGTATGATGGTGACATACGCAGTCACGTGGCCCTGACCACCTCACATTTAAAGCTACCCGAAATATGAGGTTGCACATGAATCTTCACTCTAATCTGCCAAGGCCAATGCTGAGAGTGAAGCCAGAGAGTGCATTTTGGCCAGATATCTAGGCCAGAGCTAAACACTGATAATTCCATAAATAGATTCCTTTGGGAGATAAATTTTAAAACATGAAATATACGTTTTCCCAAAATATGTTGGACTTCTGCTTTGCATTTGCATACAGTTCCAATAGAAACATCGAATCATTTCCGACTCCACCCAATTTAAAAGCAGTACTTAGCATATACCTATCATGATTTAGCCACTAACATCAAGTACTTTGCCTGTGAGTGAAATAACCGACACTTAGAGACTCTGAGAACAAAAAGGATGATAAAAAAAGAAGTCAAAGAGATCATCAAGGGCAGGTGAAACAGTTAAACAGAGGGCAAAACGGTTCCAGTCTTTCGGCATAATGAAGTATGGAATGTATTTCAAAGAGTCTACTAATTCTCATAGTATGGTTTTGCTGATTTTTGCTGAACTGTTGGGCTCATGGGCAAATATCATTGTAATTGATAAATGGGTATAGTTACAACATGTATGTTCATTGATACTTTATGTTATTAAATAAGAATAAAGTGAAAACATGAAGATGTTTGTTATTCATAAATAAAAATGAACAACTCTCTGAATTAAGTAATAGATGCCAAGTACTAAGAACATATTTTCTCAATTATTTGTGCTAATCATAATGTAACAGCAAAAATTATAACACATTTAACCTGATTATTAGCATTCCCTCATCAGCTTGTTGAGTCTAGATCATAAAAAAGACAATAAAGTAATGCCTGGTTTATAGTATTTGCCAATTTCTATGATGTAAAAACTCTCATCAGGACCAGCATTCAGCAACAAATGTGATGTCTCTGCATGCAGGAAAACTTGCCTAAATAACTTCAATACTGTAAATAATGGTCGAATGCAATAAAGCCATCCAGAAGGTAAATTTTAATGTTTATTTTTAAATTAAATTTAATTTTGAATAATGTCCATATGCTTTTAACAAGTCACTCACAAAAATACTGAAGATTTAATAATCTGATCTCATGAACGGGTACGATCAGGCTCCAACACCCTTGTGCTCCCCACTCTATTCCACCCCTCAGGCAACATGAACAAGACCTTTACATTTTAAATTATAAAAGAAGACAGAGCACTCAACTGGATTAGAGAGGGAGTCAGGAGAATCCACCCGCTCTGCATTAAACCCAATCAGCACTGCCCTGTAAGTGCACCCAGTATCAAAGGCTAAAAAAAAAAGGAAGGGAGAGGTATAATGCACCTCTCCAAGCATATGCAGTGAAATAATAGCAAAAAGGCCTAAATTATGGCAAAATAGGTCAAGAATCTATTTCAGAAGAAAATGTAAGCCTTCATAAAAGAAAAAAGTTCCTAGCAGTGCTTCAGGGTGTCAATATACTAAATAAGACCGCAAATTTAAGGAACAAGGGCTCAAAGAAAAATACAGAGTAAGAAGAACAAACAAGATGAGATGAAGGTGGGAATTTTAGTGTTAAAGGAATAAATTCAGGGCAAACTTCACAACGTTGTCACCACTGCGGTCATCACCAGATTTTTAATTTCCCTCTATGCTTTATTCATTCAAGGGTTTCCTCTCTAGAGCCTGAAATATCTATCATTTAGTCTAGAAAATGTTAAGAATTCCATGTCTTCATTCAAATAATCGATTCTGAGTAAAACAGCACCAAAATTAAGATAGAATGTTAAATCTCAGGGGTCAGGAATTTTCAATACCAAGACTCAGGTTCTAGCACCATCCCTAAGAACTGTTCTCAAATTTAAAGAAATCATCACATTTCTATATAATTAATGTAATATAAAAATATTAGTGTCACCTTTCCACTTTTGTGAATAATATGGTAACACCTGAGGTATAATGTAAATAAGAAAAACTCATTTTCTGTTGGCTGTTTTCTTAGTGTGAGGTATTGTGATTAAAAAAAAAACCTTAAAAATGTTTACACCGTTTAATTTTCATAACAACTTGTGAGTTAGTAATTAATACCAATCTTACTTTTAGAATGAGGATCCCATAGGTCAGAGATACTAAGTAAGCCATCCAGGCTTACACAGAAAATATGTGGGAGACCCATGATTTGAAAGTACTTGTGCCTAATTCCAAAACATATGTTCTTACCTTCATCGCTCTCCTACTTTCCTTAATACACTCTCCTTAGGATAGCTCACAAAAGGCAGAGAGAGGTGAGACCACCTGTTCTAGAGTGTTCCTTTGATGCTTTAGATTCTTTTCCTGTTTTATCGGCATGCGATGCAATATACAGATCATGTATCATAGAAAGCTACACTTGAAACCTACATAATCTTATTAACCTATTTACAATCTTATTAATCACTGTTACCCCAATAAACTTAATTACAAAATTAATACCCAAAATAATCTTGTAAGAACATGGTACCACTCCTAAGTTAGAGGTGGAAAAACAAACTGGTAAGCTTTAAGCATTCATTTAAAACTTCAAATCGTCCCAATGAAATTTCCATGTGATTTGCTTTGGGTCCTACTTGAAGCCAAATCTGCTTGTTCTCATTATTAAACGTTGTTTCACATCGTGTTAGAAAGGGTGCCGCTAAATCTGATGTTAGGCCATGTCGTTGCCAAGGCCACGGTGCTAACCTGGGACTTACTAAAGAGCTTACTTTCTTACCGTATCAGAAAATGCTCTTTTCCCTTCTGCCTCTAAAATCTGGGTACAAATGAACAATCTTAATGTTAAGTATCCTCAGGAATCAGCACAAAACCTGCCATTTAGGAACTGTTGGAATAGTTTGAGATGGTGGCAGGGAAGAGAAGGTAGTTCTTCTGAAGTCTTACCTCGGAGTCTAACAAATTCTCCACCGTTGTGAAACCTTCAAGAGAAGGTGCTTTGAAGAATAACAACCTCACTTCAATCCTGGCAGGATAGTTACGTCCCTATCACCAGACCCCCTTCCAAAATGAAGGGTTTCAGCTGTGTCATGAAGATTCTCTCGGCCTTGCTGCTTTTGACTCTAGCACAGACTTGAAACTGATTAGCCAACCACTGTAACACTGATGTTTTCCTTTCTGCCAGCAAGGCTCTTCCGAGGCAATAATTTGCCTCTCCTCGGTAACATCAAACTCTTCAATGGAATAATGACAGCCTTGAAATGTATGGGTCTGAAACAGATCAGCGAGAATCAGATTCTAGAAGCCTGTAATCCTCTTTTACTGCTTAGAAAGCAAAAGGAAAGTGCAAGGAACACCTCAGCTGCAGCCCTGAGATCCCACCTCCTACCAACGAGCTCTGGAGCTGATACTCTGGCTCCTATTCAACTCAGGGACACCTCTGTATACGAGGCCCCTCTGCTCTCTTTACTCCCGTGACCCGTACCTCCTACTGGCCAGCACGCCTCCTTGCTATTGACCTCTGTATGGGAATTGCTGAAAATGACTTTCCTCATTATTATGAGGCACCCAGACTGTTGGATAAAGCTATCTTTTTGTCTACTTTGCTTGACTTAGTAATTATAAAAACAACCTATTTTTCCTGTAGAAAATTTGAAAAAAAATTAACAGAAGTATGTAGAGATTAAAAAAAAAAAAAAAACACCCCTATGGTAACAGTCAGAAGAGTAGGTATCTCAGCAGGGGTGTAGAGAGGCGTGGGGTGGGGGGTGCTAGGAGTTGAGAGGAAACACAAGCCTTTTGAGTTGCTCACCATGTTTTATATCTTGATCTGGGGGATGGTGACACAGGGAACTCATGTTTAAAAAGGGAATTGTGATATACTTTACATACTTTGCTGCATGTATACTATACCTCAATAAAAAGGAAATAATTTAAAATCACCATCACCTCCACACCCACGGCCACCTTTACATTTTGGGATCTGTGTGTGTCTCAGCGTCTTACACTGTGAAAAGCACATTGGCTATAGGATGAGGTAGCCCACTAGCTATACTATGAATGTGCACAATTACTTAACCACAGTGAGCCTTCCCTTCCTTAGTCACAGACTCAGTTTTTAGGGGAAGGACATTGTCTCCAGAAATAATACATGTGTTTTGGTTTTTGCGTATGACGTATAATATGCACTCAAGCATGTGGTTTTGGTTTCTTCTATCTTGACATAAAATGTGTCCCTCTGCTTAATAACTCTCCACTTACATGTATCCATACGACGAAGCTACATGCAGAGCAACACGATGCCAGCTCTGCTCCCACCAGACATGCTATCAGCCTCCTCGCTCCAGGATTCCATTCTAGGATGCAGCCTCTGTCTTTGGTTTTCTGGATCTTGTGTTTATTTGTGAGGAAGTTTGCAAAATTTATGACTCTGTTTTCTCCAATAACTCAAAAACCACTGAGTGTTGAAATTGGCAGTGGGAAAAGGCAAATGAGGAGGGCAGAAGGATTAGCAGAGAAGCACGTCAAAGTGGAGCCCGGCACATGCAGAGAAGGAGGCAGGGCTTGCCTCTCCCAGGGCTTGGGTTTGGGGTTGGAGCCAAGATGAGCCTCATTTCCCTGTGCTGGGCTCCAGGTGACATTTGGATTGCAGGCAGCTGAGACTATGTAAAGACTTTAGGGCAATTCAGAAGACACAGATTTAACTGAGAAGCATCATTGCCACTGGCAGTGTCTCATTACTGATTCAAGGAAGGAATCTTACCTAGACTTAAACATATTTAGACTTGGCTGCACCATTTTATTATTATGAATTTAAGTAAGTCAAGATATGTACTTATGTCTGTATGTACTAGGCAGGGAATAATTCATGGCATGCCAGACAAATGTTTATTGTACATTTTTATTTACTTTATTAATAGTTTACCTTCAATTTTGGGCTCCTGAGGGCCATTACCATGTCTCTCTTGTCTATGAAAAACATAACATTTAGTTAATGTCTACTAAGACTTTCTACATATATTAACTTGTTTCATCTGTGTGACACAGAAAAGAAAAACAAAGAAGGCAATTAGGCTTGCGTGGAGCTCCACTACAGCTAGGAATTTGGGAGCATTCTCTCTTTCTGCTTTACCCTCCTAGTGTGTGACTTCCATTCCCAAGTTCACCTCATGGCTCAGTATGGCTGCTGGAGTTCCAGCTATCACGTACACAATACAGGTGGAAAGAGAAAAGAAGCAGAGAAAGGGGATATAACTCTCAACTGTATCAGAAACTTTAAAGAACTTTTCCAGAAGTTAGAAAACACACACACACACACACACTTAGGGCTAACATCTCATTGAGAACTCAGTCATAAGAAGAGCAAAAAAATATATATATTTGTTCCTGGAGTTGATGTCCTGACCTAAAAATGGAGTCTGTAACTAAGGAAGGGCAGAATGCTATTTAATAGGTAACTGATACCAATGTCATCTCCGTGTTACAGATGCAAACATTAGGCCCATTGTGGTTAAGTAATTGTGCACAATCATAAGATATTACAGCTAGTGAGCTACCTCATCTCCAAGTCCAGGTACTTTTCACAATGTAACACTGCTGTCAATGTTACTTAGCAGAGGGTTGCACGTAACAGACATTCAATACACATTTGTGCAACGGGGGAGCAAATGATCACCCTGAACCAGCAGAAGTAAAATGGTGAAGAGCATGAGCTCTTGAGCAGTGCTTCCCAAACTCTAGTGGGAGATGCATACGATTCCTGTGCACATCTAGTTAAAATGAAGATTCTGATTCAATAGAAATGAGTGGGGCTGAGAGCCTGAATCTCTAATGAGCTTTCTGTGCTGCTGGTCCATGGACCACTTTGAGAAATTGTAAACTTGCATTACCCAATACAATAATTGCGCACCTGAAATGTGGGTGGTCGGCATTGAGATGCACTGTGCAGGAAGTATAAGATAGATTTCAAAGGTTTCATATGAAAAAAGAATAAAAAATAGCTTAATATCTTATATAGATTTCATGTTAAAATTATCATTTTTGATTGTATTGGATTAAATTTGTATACTGTTAAAATTAAATTAATTTCAACTATCTTTTATTTTGTAAATATGACTAATTTGACAAAAATGAAAAATTACCGGTGTGGCTCACATTATACAGGAGTGGGCAAAAGGAGGCTTATAATCGTTCATGTGGAAAATAACACAATAATTAATAGGCAATAATACAGCACAAACTGTGTGGTTCATGTATCCACAACTATAAACTATATACTTACTTTCCCCCACCTCCTATATATTCATCGGACAGTGCTGGTCTAGAATGAGTGATGCTACTTAGTTCAAATTCTGAACCCCTACTCACGAGCCGAAAGACTGTGAGCAAACCACCTGCACTAAGTTCTGTCTTCCCTTACACCTAGGAGAAATAACAGTGTTTGTTTCCTCGTGTTCCTCTTACATAAGAGGACCAAATACAGCATTTAAGACACAGCAGTTCTTTGAAGCTGAGCTATAGCATTGGGATTTCAAAAGTGACCACAAAACAAAACTCATTTGCTGCTTCATATTTTTAAAATATACCAAAGCATAGTAATTAGGCACTTTAATAATCTTTGTTGTCAGTTACTTTAAAGGTGACTTTGGTCATACACATCACATAAACTCTGCCAAGCACATTCTCCTTATTTTCTAAACTCAGTAAAATTGATGAAGTGCCCAGTGAACACAAAGATACAAAAGTCAAGTTCAAGGATGAGGGCCGGACCTACATTTCATTTCCTAGCTAATAATCAGCTGAGTTGGGTCACTGTTACTGTAGGTCCCCAGAGCAATTACAGAATATAATCTTTTCCAGGCTCCATGGCTTTGCCAGTCTACCTCTTCCCAGAATTCACCAGAAGTCAATTTGCTGAGTGGGCCATTTGCCTAAAGCCAATTAGTAGAAAGGCCAATTTGCCAAATGACTGATTCATCAAATTTATTTATACCTTTCAACTATTATAGTTGTGGTTCATGAATTTTGATTTTGTCCTCCTTACTGCATTTTAAGGAACGTGTAATTTGTTTCTGTCATGGTCCCCACTGTTCCAGATGGAGCTGAGAGGCAAAGAGAGAAAGAGGCTGAAAAAAAACAGAGAGAGCAGAGAAACAAGAACAGAAAAGAAGAATTATGGGGTACAGCAGAGTGACACTACAGAGGATAAGGGGAATATAATTATGACTATATTCTCAAATACAAATGCAGTTTTCAAGAATATAGTATTAATCATGCAAACACACAATTATAATAGTTCCTGATATTCAAGAAAATACTGAAAAATATTTACCTATTGAATGTGTGAAGAATTCTTGTCAATATAATCTCCTCGTGCATAATAATATATTCATAGGCATATTTTTGCATTTAATGATTGCCCATGTGAAACATCTTCCCTGTGCCAGTCTCCTGTATCTGTGCCTCTCCTTGGCTCATCTCCCAGCTGGCAGCGACAGGAAGCAGGGGCAGAAATGGACTGAGCATTCCTTAGCACAGTGTTATGAAGCCAGAAATGAAAAGCAGCCCATTAGAAAATAGTTTTTGGAAATGGAAGTTTGGTGAATTGCTCATCGAACACATTTGCCTTTGACAAAATGGTCACTCAGCGAATTGGCTTCTAGGAGATGGCTGGGTTGTGGGTGTGTACAGAAAACCGACACTGGATGAGTTGAGAGGGAAGCCCCCCAAACTGGAGACGATGTTGCATATTTTGCCTTCTACCTTCATGAGAAAAATGTTTGGGTGAACAATGACCAGATGTGTACAATTTTTATTAAGTGCCAGGTTACGGCATAGGATCTAAAGTGGTGTCAACAAACATTTGGCTGCCAACTACCACCCAGCACCCTGCCCACCTCCTCACTCACCCATCACTTACCAACCCTGCTGCTCCTACCTGCTTAAGTGGATGTGATTCAAGAACCATCTTACACACACCTGAGTCATTACACCTTTTGGTGTGTGAGTAATAGGAAATCTTATGGCCATCCTAAGTGCACCAACTCTATTAGCCCATAAGTGTAAACAGAAGTGTTCTTTCCTAAAAATAGATTACGACATAAGGATACCACTATTTTAAGGAGATAGCATAACCCAAAGACCAGCAAGACATGACTAGACCAAAGGTCTTTCTATTACTAAAGAATATGTCATTGAGGAGGGATGCTGAGGGATCTGAGAGGAAATACTGTCAATGCTTATCTCAGATCAAGGATGCCCCTCACCGTCTCCACCGTGTGGTCCTGGAGGCAGGTGTATGCATCATATGAGATGGGAACATTGGGTTATCATTACCTGACATTTCCAATCCACATACCAGATCTGATTGCCTCTGCTCCTCTTCTATGTTTGCACAATGGAGTTTCTAATTTGGCATATGTGAGCTACAAGTACCCAAATCTCTTAGCAAATATGTCTCTGCCCATAAATTCTCCTTATTAATCAATCTCAGGATAACCATAGCTACCATTTTAATGCCAGATCACCTGCCATGTGTGTAGACATTAGACTTTTTGGTCTTTACCATTATGTTAGGAAGTAGCCATTTGGATCTTCACTTATTAAAGAAATACCCAACCTCAAACATGTAAGGAATGTCCTCGGCATGCTTCAGCTGGATGAAATCCTGGGCTCTGTCTGACTCAAACATCTATGGGGCTCAACCCTTGCAAGCTACAGTCTTCTGAGGCTAAGAGTAGCTAGCAAGGCACTTTGGGGAGATGACAACACCAAGGATCTGAGCCAGACAGTGAATTGTGAAAAATGCACATTTTGTTAGGCAATGTCTCCTGGTTATAATAATACAACAATGTCACAATTACATCAGTTGCTCGTAACTTCCCGGTTTTCTTATAACTTTAAAGGTCAAATTATTTTGTAATAATTTGAACCATATAATGTGCCTAACAATTTTCATATGTATAATTTTTATAGAAGAAAAAAGGCATTGTTTTTGTTCCCAAAGTATTTATTAACCTCTCACACAGTGAGAGCGTTCAGCTAAACACAAGAGTTTACATGTACATGCTCATAAAGTGACCCAGACTCTAGAGATAAATTCTTTGAGTCAGGATCAGCTTTTGGCTGAGGCAAGGAGTTATGCCCTATCCCCCACCAAAACTAATAATAATAATAATAATAATAATAATGCCAACAAAAATTGACTAGCACAGGAGTCCAGCCAATAATGAAAATAGAAATTCTAAAGTTGACAGAAGTAAATATCAAGATGAAATTCAAAAGCAAGAATAAAACAACAAAGCTAGGACCAAAACAAAAAGAGCCCTAGAATTAAAACATTGGAACCATTTTTAAATTCTCAGTCATGAAAGTTTCATTCATTTCCCTTATACTATAAATCTCACAATGTGCAAATCATTGAGCCAATATGTGGGTCCCTTGTGTGGGGACAGTTTGAAAGGCAGTGAGAACAAACTAAGGGTTTATGTGTTTCCCAGTGGAGAGAGAGTAGAAGGCTCCCAAGGGGAACATTGATAGTACCTATGATAATTCTCAAAATATTAAGTTTACCAGAACATCCTGTTCTTTGGTAAAAGAAGGTTTTCCTGATACAAATATCCCTGACCTTGGGAAAGTATTTGTAATTGTTATGTACAAAAGGATGTGTTTTTGTATTTGCATCTGTGAAATGAGAGCAATGAATGATGCTGGGAAATTGTGCGCACACAATTCATTCGAGGGAGTGCTTCCAATATTCTAAAAGGCTCAAGCTGGCATTCGAGGAAAACATGAGCCCACATGTCTTAACAAAACAAGAATGTCAATGAATATAGGGAAAAGGAGTTTCTTTGAGAACACAGGAAACTGTGTCAGAGAAGAATTCCAATTTTGGTATGAATGAGGTCATTAGGAAGTGAGGGCATGTGAATGGCAAACTTTCAGTTCAAGGAGAGGTACTGATTGGGTGGGGGAATGTAGCCTCACACAATTCAACCAACTATCCCACTGGCTCTTAGAGGCTCAAAAATATATATAATGAAAATATCCCAAAATGAACAAAACAAACCATGTAAGGGCATAGTACTAAATATATAGTAGGATCAAAATAACCCTCAAGACATGACTTGGGCAAGAAATGAAGAAGTAGGTGCATGGTAGCAAGTAAGAAGGATGAGACCTACAAGTAGCAACCTATAATTGCATCAGCAAGGGATGAGCCTTTCAGGATACATATTGACTGTATTCCTTAGAGTTGGAAATAGTTAAATTTTAATGTACATTTGTTAGCATCAACCATAAACCCTTGCTAAAGAAAATTTTCAGCTCACACCATTGGAAGATGATTAGATCCATGGAAAATATGGCATTTCCTTTATAATGATTGTTTCATACTTACATTTCCTAAAATATATTGTTTTTTATTAAGCTACTTGTGTTATTCTCAATCATCACACCTTTTTTGGTAAATATCATGACTTCTAATTGTTGATGGTACATGAGGGTTATTGGTCTCATTCTTTGTTGTCATGACCAGATTGTAGTAGACAGAAGATGAAGACAAAATTTGTTCACATGTACAACAGTTTGTTACATATGTAAATAATGTGTGTATATATATATATATATACACATACACACATATAATGTACATTTTGCCAAACATGCATAATGACAGTTTCTAAACTGGAGAGCAGACTCCAGAGCCAGCTCTCTGTTCTTTCAGGTGCTCCGGCAGCACACTGCTGGAAAGGCACGTCAGCTCAATTCCAACAACGTTTGACTGGCAGGCACCAGGCAGCAGAGAGTCCCAGGAGCATGTGGCTGGCTGCGCATGGGCCATTTTGGGATCCGCCCACCTATCATCTACCTGTTCGTCGTCTGTCTATCATTTATCTATTGATCTTTTAAAATGTAAAGTTCCATTTGGAAGCAGGCAACCTAGATTTATTCGATTCATGTACCCTATTCATATAAGTTTGGAAGTGTCTAGAAAGTGCCACATATTCTAAATTATAGATTAAAGACCACTAATGCAAAAGTATACGTATACAGTACGTCACTACTGAAGGGCTTTAAAGCACAAACAATAGTAGAAACGGCCCAAGTGTTCATCAACCAGGAAACACGTAAAATGCGGCAGAATCACAGAATAGAACCCTTCAGGAATGGAAAGAAACTGATGACCAGTACTTGGCAACAGCATGGATGAATCTCAAACATACTACATAAAACCAACAGTGCCAGCCTAAATACATACATGCATACATACATACTGCTTACTGTGTTGTTCTATTGATACAGAAGTTCAAGAATAAGTAAACTAGTCCATGGGGAGAAAAAAATCAGAATGGTAATTGACTCTGGAGGAGAGGGGCATAGCCTAGAAGGAAACACAAGGCGGCTTTCTTCAGTGATATCAATGGTCCGTATCTCAACTGGGGTGTTGGATACACACACACATATATATACACATATATAAAACCCCCTATACATAATATATGTATATATGTACCTATATGTATCCATCTACCTGCCTACCTACCAGTATCTCCATTTACATATATTTGGTTCATTCAGGCTGCTACAGCAAAGTGTCACAGACTGGTTAGCTTATAAACAAAACGAATGTATTGCTCACAGTTCTGGGTGCTAGAAGTCTGAGATCAGAGAGTTGGCTTGATCAGGTAAGGGGCTGCTTCTGGGTTTCTGACTTCTTACTCTACCCTTGATGAATGGAGGGGCTAGAGGGCTCTGTGAGGCCTTCTTAACACTAATCTCATGCATGAGGCCTCCACCATCATGATTTAATCACCTTCCAAAGGTTTCACCTACTAATATTATCACCTTCATGGGGTAGGATTTCAACATATGAATGGGGGGGACACAAACATTCAGGCCATAGCAATGTGTATACATACACACATGCACAGACGTGTATAGCTATATAATGGATACACTAATTACACTAAACATTTAAATGTACTTAACAAAATGTAATTATAGCTCAATTAAAAAAAAAAAACATTACAAACTACATAACGCATATCTATTCCCAAAGTAAAGCCTCTGGATAGCTTAGAGGTTATATTTTTTATTAAAGAAGACATTGTTCATTTGGTCTCTTGAAAGTAATAACAATAATTTCTGCCCCTTAATAAGCAGTTCCAATGTGCCAGGCACTATGCTAGCAAATCTCCTTGCGTATAAAGATCACTGTATTCTCTCAACAACTTTATGAAGTTGGATTTGTCATTACGTCCATTTTATCATTGATGAAAGTTGATGCCAGAGAGGTTGCATGTTTTCAGTGTCACAGCCTAACCAAAGGCCGTGTAGGTCACCAGGCCAGGAGTCTTTGTTTAACTCCAGAGTTTTCTGGCTTCAGAGGAAGGCCAAGGAGATTTCCTGATACCATCACCTGAGTTCTGCATGACACTTCTCTGTTGCCGAAAGCAAGGAGAAGAAACTGTCAGATAAGGGAAGGTTATTAAACAGTAGACCAAGAGAGGAAGTGGAGGGCAAAGGCAGAAAAGAATGATATTGATTTCCTGTGACAGATCTCATCAAATGCATTCTCTTCCATGGGCGCCCAGAAGAATTTAATCACTGCCAAACCCAAACTAAAACCCAAACTAAAATTCTCTCTCTCTCCCTCCCTCCCTCTGTCTTCCTGCCAATTTGGGATTGCTAGATAATTTTTATTAATATTTGAAGGAAGTCACTTCTGATAGGAGATGAGTCTTTATTCAGAGAGTTACAGATCACTTCTAGTGTGTTCAGCTAGTTGGGTCTCCATTATTTCACCCTGATCAGTCGTAATTCCAGTTTTGTTCCCTACCAAGATGTCTTACCAAAAAGTACTCCTAAAATCTCTAGCTAGTATTAGAATTCACTTAATAAAGTCAGGGGAGGTTCACTTTTTTTTTTTTTACATCAGACAAAATATTTTTTAAAGAGCAGAGCACAAGAAAATACTCAAACAAAGAAACAATCTCACCATTTCCTCTATTTAGTCTCACTTTGTATTTACTAAAGTAGTTTTATTTTGAATGACTTCCCTGGAAACTAAACAGGCAGGCAAACTGCTCAGTCCGCTGCTGGCATGTCCAGTCCTGGAAGAGCTGATGGCCATCTTTCGGTATCTAGCTTGATTCTAAACTTCTCTAAGAAAGAAATTATAACTAGGATATTACCCTGGGAGCACACATTTGTCACTTCCAAAGTGTTTGACTCGTATGGCCAGGCCGAAGTGAGGATGGTTGCCTTTCTCTGCCTTCTCCTCCACACCCCTTCCTGCACACACAAACCAAGTGCACCTCCCCCCGCCCCCCGACACAGACGCAAGTTCTGAACCACACTGCACATGCGTAGGGATGGCTGAACAGTCTTAGAAGTGCTGCTGTCCCATGTACAGTGCTGGGGTGACCATTTACGCCTACAGGTGTCTGCTTGCAAACCTAATTCAGCCCTGCTCCCCCCGAGGGGGCCCAAGTGCCCCTTGTTTTCCAGTCCAAGACTGTATTAATACCAGTAATTTCCCACCTGCAAGAAAAATAAAAAGTTTATTCCAAAGGAAGTGAAGTATATGGCCAGGTGCCTAGGCCATGTCGTCAATGCTATTTTGTAAACAGAAGTATTCAAGCTTCGGTCCATTGTGTTTAGATGAAGTTGAACCATCCTTGGCTCATTAGCAAAGATTTTTCTCAACAAAAAGAGAAATGCCATTCCAGATTGGAACTTTGAAGAATACAGTGAGTGTTCTTTCCAAAGTAAAGTTTCTACAGTTTGGTGGGAGAAACACAGGCTTTGCAGTAAGACTGACCTACATTCTGAGCACTTATTGAAGGTGCCAGCCCGCAGATGCATCGAAGAGTCAGGATTTGACATGAATTACTCAAAGCTAGTCTCATGCATTTTCTTAATGAACACCGGATCCGGGACACAAAATGAAAGGCATGAATGTCATGTCCTCAGAAATTAATACCCGAGGGCTTGGCTAGTTTCAGTTACCCTTTTAGAAAATACAAGCTGATAAAAGCAGCTTGTGCTATTTTGAAGCAGCATCTTAGAAGATACTTCTGATATTACGATGTACCCTGAGTCGTCATTGTCAGGCACAACGTAAAGCATGCCCATTATGATTTGTGAATTGTTGAAGGTGTATGTTTATGTTAGTTGAAAAAATAACACTTGACATAAAAACCACCGGAATATGAATCTCAGGCGATTTCTCATATGAAGCAGAAAGAAAAATTGGGAAGCTTGGAGGGGAATAGCTGAGGCAAGAATTAAGTTCTTATGCATAATAGCAACAGGGGAGAGAGGAGCCCCAGTGATAATGCAGGGAGGGGAGGAGAGAGGACAAGGTGACTCTCTCTAGTCCACAGCCACATCTGGGAAGCATGAGTGTCCTGGATGACAGGTGAGCAGCCATAGCTTGGGTCAGAGCAAATTTCCGATCTACCTACATGAAAATAATAGGCCATCGAGTGCTCTGTTAAGGCAGTATTGTGCCATATTTAAGAATTTAGTCCCTAAATTCAGACTTCCAGGGTTTGAATCTGCTACACCACCTCCTCACCATGTGTTTTGCAAGTTACCTGAGCTCTCCAAGTCTCGAGGGGACTTGATATCAGTATCTTCCCTGAAGCGTGGTTGCAAAGGCTAAACAGGAAAGTCTTTGCAAAGAGCTTAGCAGAGAGTAAGTCCCCAATACTTGTTAGCTCTGAGTATTAGATCTTGGACATCACTATTATCCTATAGCTTAGCTTACAAAAATAGCCCTCAGCAGTCTTCCAAAATGTTCCCAAACAAGAAAAAGATGATGAGGAAATTATGAAACAAGAATTCTTGGTCCAGCCCATGCTAACCTGTGCTCCTTTCAGCTAGTTGATCCATCTCTTACCTCTTTTTTACTAATCCTTCAAGACTCAACTTACTCTGACTGGGATGAAGTTTCCTCCAGTCCCACAAATCAGAGAATTAATTTCTTCCTCTAAATTCACCCAGACAAACTGTACAAGAACAACAATTTAAATAAATAAATAAATAAATAAATAAATAAATAAATTCACCCAGACAATGTGTTTACCCTTACTTGCTGCAAGCAGTTAGTTGTTTCTGCTTGATACTGTGGTTAATTGCATGCCCCTGTCACCAGTTAATTTAGGAAGTTCTTGGGGGCTCATCGCTGGTTCCAAATGGAGCTGAGTACTGTCAACATAGCAGAGGATCCTATAAATGCCTACTTAATTAAGATTGAGACTGAAGACATTGAACACACAGACACACACGCACAAACACAGTTGCCTGTGGATCACAGGCCTTGTCCGAAAGGTGAAAATGTACATGATAGCCTCACTTTGCAATTCAATTTTGGAGGAAAACTGTACATTATTTTAATCAGTAAAAGACCCAGGGTCAGCTCTACCTTCTGCTCAATTTTGAAGCCTTAATTAACCTCACACACACAAAAAAGAAAAATCCAGGAAGGAAAAAAAGACCAGTTGTCCTGCACATTGAGTTGTGGGAAAATCTTGTATATCTTGGTTACCCTGGGTTATAAATGAAAAAGAAGATGCAAATCTAAATTTAAAAAAAAAAAAAGAGGAAAGAGAAGCACAGAGGTAATGATAAAGTTCCTTGCAATTGCAAATATTTACTTTTAGAAAGATTTTATTTATTTTTAGAGAGAGGGGAAGGGGGGGAGAAAGGGAGAGAAACATCAGTGTGAGAGAGAAACATCGATCGGTTGCCTCCTGTAGGTTCCCTGACCAAGACCTAACCTACAACCCAGGTACGTGCCCTGAACGGGAATTGAACCAATGACCTTTTGCCCCACAGAACAATACCCAACCAACTGAGCCATATGGGTCAGGGTGCAGATATTAATTTCTTTTAAACTTCTTTCTTACAAACATCATTGTCACAAACCAGTGCACCTGAGCCTAATAGTCCCTCATACAAATCATTATTGTACAGAGATCATTTTTAATTAAATTGCACTTAAGTGCCCATTGAAGTTTATCATAAAAACCCCAAGCACCTCAACCAATACCTACACATTCCCAGGCTATTTAAAACAAGAAATTTGTGTCCAGTGCTGGAAAAAGTATTTCAAATTTTTACTCTCTCTCTCTCACACACACTATATTTTAGTGCCTATCCAAAAGGTATCTCCAATCGCCACCAAATAGTCCTTTTTCCTGGTATTGTAAAGGAATTTAGATTTTTTAAAGTCAGTGTTTGGGTTCAGAAAGGCTTTACTTTTCAGTCTCAAGAAGCACAATCATCCACTCCTTCAAGAGAGAATAATGTGTTTTTCCCAAATACATTGCACAGAAAAGATAAGGCCACTTGTCTCTAGGGAGATGGGAAGAACAAATCGTGTTGTCAACACAGGAAGGCTGCTGCAGAGGGAGACACATCCCCCTGCCACCCTGATGAGAGGAAGCCAGGAAGCAGGGGCTGTTTACTTGGGAACTACCATGAGAACCTTGCAGCAGCCCCTGCCCCAAGGGGGGGGATGGGGAGAAAAGGCCAGATCTGGGGCAGCTGTGGTTCCAGCATGGCATTCTTCTCCCCGCCTCCCAGTGCAATCTGTCTGTAAACCTGAGGCTGCCACGCCAAGGAATGAGCCAGCCCGCCAGCCTCCCAGGACAGCACTGGGAAGTGGGCCAGAGGAACCTGACCAGGATTCAGGACAGGAAGGAGCACCACGAAACTCTTAGTTCAAGCTGTCTCTGAGAAAATGAGTTTGAGTGCGTAATCTGCGTGGCAGATGGGTGCTGTACCAATTTAGTTAAGCAGGAACCATATTTGTCAGGATCCTCCATTGCATGATTCTAGGTTAGCATGGACCACGAGAAATATATACGGTGGGATTTGGAAGTTAAGCGTAAACTATATTCTTTTTTTAATTATTGTGGTAACATTGGCTAATAACAGAGTATAAATTTCAGGTGTATAGTATCATTCCATATCTGCATACACTACTGCACGCTCACCACTAAAAGTCTAGTTTCCATCCACCGCCGTATATTTGACTTTCCTTACTCATTTCATTCCCACCCACCTCCTTCCCCCTCTGAAACCACCAGTCTGCTTTCTTCTGCTATGAATTTGTTTTGTTTGTTCTTTTGAAGAACACATGATTTGAAAGCTCTGAAGGTCGAGGCATGCATAAATGCAGGCACCAGGCATTGTTGCGCCAGCTCACCTTTTGGACACAGGCAGGAACCAGGCACATGGATGCTTCAGCTCCTGCTGGTGCCCAACTCCCAAACCTGACGCATGCGTAGCAATGTGAGGAGGCATGCCCATTCCTCCTGCAGGTCACTCTCATCACTGAAGTTGACAGTCAAGGTAGAGGCTGGTGAGGGTCCCAGCTTGTCCTTGTGGGATCCAGCTCATCCTTCTGGATTTGTCTTGTTACATCTCCCAATTCACATCAGTCTTTCCTTCTTCAAGGCCTGCCTCGCTGGCTTCTAACAACAGAGCCAGAGTCAGAAACAACAGCCATACGTAAACTGCTTACCAGCTCCCATGACTGAAGTATCAAATCTCCATAAAAAAAGTTTCTTCTACCCTTGGCTGGTGTGGTTCAGTGGATTGAGTGCCAGCCTGGGAACCAAAGGGTGGCTGGTTCAGGGCACATGCCTGGGTTGCAGGCCAGGTCCCCAGTTGGGGGTGTGCAAGAGGCAACTGATCCGTGTATCTCTCACACATTGATGTTTCTCTCCCTCTCTTTCTCCCTCCCTTCTCCTCTCTCTAAAAAATAAATAAATAACATTAAAAAATAGTTTATTCTACCTCACTTCTAGTGGTTCGGTTTCACTGGTCAACTCCTGCCTGATGCCATCTAAATTCTAGAAGGGAAACTACCAACATTCTTGGTACTGGGGTTGACCTGGTTATTAACCAGATGCTTTGATATAAGCAAGATGGAGCATTTGAGATTTCTGATAAAATTAAGTCACGAAAATATAATTGTAGACTTGAAGAATGGGACAGGCGCAGATGGCAATAAACAATCATCTAAAGCAACAAAATGAGAGTTGGAAATATTGAGAATTTTGAATTTGATAATGCTTTAAGGAATGTATGTTTATTGTATATGTAAAAGCCTATGTATATTTATATATGTATATGAGTATCTATATATTATATACACATATAAATTGTATACATCACATACAAATATAAATATAAATAAAGCTGGACAAATACACGTTGCCTAGCAGTCATCTCCACGGGACTATTTTCTGTGAACAAATATGAATTGATAGTCTGCCAAAAGGATACTGAAATGTGAACTTTAATCCAGCCTAGTTTGGAGAAAATAATACTGCTCTCTGTAACTCTAAGAAATAAAAAAGATTGGTTATAGTGTTTCACATATTATTTCTTTATATTCTATCTCATTTCTAAAAAGCATATGAGGCAGGTTGCAAAGCCATACACTAAAATAAAATAAAATAAGTAGGTGATGAAAGTAGAGCAAAGGAAAAATATGGCTAAAAATATAAAGTAGAGCAGTTATGAAGTGAATTCAGAAAAACAAAATTCAAAAGAATGTATACCATTAATTCCTGTGCAGATAAGGGTAGTAAGTATCAGCAGTGAAAAACTCATGAAGTATTAGTCTAACTTAATAAGATTTAGTATTAATAAGATTTAGTATGTGGAAGCTGATCATTTAATTTCACTCTATACTAATCAGGTCTTTCCCATAATGTTTATTCAATTTATGGTTCCAGTTCCTAATACATTTAGACAATCAGGAACATGTTCAGTCAAGATTAACAAAATAGTGGGAAAAAAATGGAAAGAATGCCTTGGGAAGAATGGTTGAAGGTTTTAATCTAAAAGAAGGAAGATTTCATGAGGCAAAATAACTGTCTTCAAAGCCATAAAGGACTCCTAAATAGGATAGGGCAAATTTGAAAAGCATTACCTAGTAATCAATATAAAGCCAAAGAGTTAAAGGTAGAGCAAATAAATGGAAGCTGCGTGTAATATTCATACCCACACAAATGCAAACATATAATAAAATGTGTTGAGTTGTGGTGAGTCGAGGTCTTCAAGCAAGTAGGACGCCTCCTTGCGGGGGATGTTACAGAGAAGAGGCAGACACTGGCTGTGAGGCTGGAAAAAGATGATGTCAATGGTCGTTTCCTGTCTTAATCCATATCATAAACACCATCCCAGGATGGATGGTATGTGCTTTTTCCAAAAATCATAGGTCATTTCCTTACAGTTTGAGAAACAAAACAGAACCCTAAAATGCGGATACTTGAATACTTTGTTCATTTTCCTGGGGAACTGACAAGACCAAAATAGCCATACCTGAGACACACCTATTACTCAGCAACATCCTCCCTAGTTCTCCCTGATGGCTTCTCCTTGATTTTATCATCGTTCCCATGTAGGCTTGCCCTCCCTAGAGGATAAGCCAGAAGTTACATAAATCAGTTCTAGCCTACGGGTAGATGTGTCCTAAATAAACGAAGTTTAAGTTTTAAAATTAGTTTCTAACAGTTAAAAATAAGAAAAATAAACACAAATTTCCAGATTCACAACTATTCTTGAAAAATAGAAAGATCTGGGAGTCTCGTCTGCAATGGAATTCTCATCACTGAAGCTGAATTTTGTCTCTCCTCTTTGGATAGATCCTGGGTCTCCACTGTGTCACCCCTTCTTACTGTCCTATGCATTTACATTGATATCTGGCCCTGGCTGAATCTGTAATCTCTGCCATGTATTTTGAGCACACTGACTGGTAGAAATTTGGTGGGGGGCGGGGGCAGGATGAGTAGAGTAGAGACTGGCAAACTTGTAGTGAATGTATATGTTCTTAAGACAGTCTTAGCTGGGTTCTCTGGAGAATAGAGCCTGAAGCAGGGATTAAGTGCTGATGCTTTATTTGGGACACGCAAACCTCGGGCAACAAAAGTACACAGAGAGGAAAGTGAGTCAGGAAATTTTAGCAAGCAGTTGCTAGGAGATGTATAATGTCACTGGGCATAGCACTCTACCTAGCAGGTGCAAACTCTTGGCCAGGTGGGATGCTCAGAAAAGTCTGTACAAAAAACAGTGTTACCACGGGCAGGAGAAAGAGAAGGATTCCATGTACCATTCCCCATCGGTCAAAGTCTGCACCATTGAAAGTCAACCTCTCTGTGCTTCTGATTTGCCTGATCTGGTCCCTGTGAGGGCTTCTATGATGTCAGATTCATCCCTACAGAGCAGGGTTTTTTTTTTTTTAACCCTATTCTAAAAATGGGAGGAGACAGAAATTACAGGTGTGTGCCTGGTGGGTACAGGCCCAGCATTGCCAGTAGGTGCAGGCCCCAGGTGGTGGAACTTGCTATGGAGAGTTCTAAGTGCGATCAATCAGCCACTGAGGAAAAGCAAGTGAATGAGAGTCCTTGGGAGTGATGGGGAGTCTAAGGCAGGGGTCAGCCAACTAAGGGCCACGGGCCCAATCCTGCTTTCGTATGGCTCGTGAGATGAAAATGGTTGTACACAATTAAAGGCTTGAAAAAAAAAGTCGAAGGGAGAATAATATTTCATGATACACAGAAATGATATGAAATCCCAATCAGTGTCCATAGATAAAGTTTTACTGGACCGCAGCCACACTCATTCGCTTCCATGCTGTCTGTGTCTGCTCTCACACAGCAGAGTTGAGTAGATGCAGGAGACACTGCATAGCTTGCAAAGCATAAAATAGTTATCATCGGGCCCGTTACAGAAAAGGCCTACCAATCTCCAGTCTAAGGAAGCCAGTTCAGTGGATTTGCATCAAGAAGCAAAATGAAAAATCCTCAGCAAAATCAAAGGGCTATAATCACTCAAAAATAAAGAACCCATGGATGAAGACAACGGGGGGAGGAGGATTGAATGTGAGAAGTGGGGTGGGGGGCAGAGGAGAGTAGTGGGGGATAATGGGGACAACTGTAATTGAACAACAATAAAAAAAAAGTTATCCTTAC
Organism: Anoura caudifer; assembly: GCA_004027475.1. Classification (NCBI taxonomy): domain Eukaryota; kingdom Metazoa; phylum Chordata; class Mammalia; order Chiroptera; family Phyllostomidae; genus Anoura; species Anoura caudifer. The sequence goes on from PVKU01002689.1 coordinate 103,816, forward strand.
CTTAAAAAATTACCTTAAAAGCTATTATAATTTATACTCGCTTATGTGTGCCCTCAAAATTGTGAATGTAATTGCACTCCCATGTGCAATCAGGACAAACTTCCCTGGTGGATGTCCCCTGATCTATGGATGGAATCACCGACAAATGACAAAACAACTTTTATGGCTTTGATCCCAATAACAAATCAGTAACTCTATTCCCAGATGAAAAAAATCTCAGCGCATTACCCTTATATATACAACATGGCAAAAAAGAGAGATAACATTATTCGTTTATTTACTTTCTAATTTAAGTCACATGATTTCAACTTAAAAATCTTACTTGGGACAAAAGTGCTGTGCACATGCAGAGAAGTCACAGCCCGCACACGTCCGTCTGGGTGCACGAGCAGGCACGCTCTTTCCTGTTATCATCAGAGATGAGTGAAAGGCCCACGGTGTGCCAGCTCTGTGCCAGGGGAAAGACATACGGCCCTGCTAATAATAGGCCCCATTCTGCTGACAGCTAGAGAACAAAGCAGTCTCTGTGACTGACTATATTAAGAACTCTGGGCAAAGAAAGATTTTGAGCATTTAGAGGATATGTTTTATTTGGAGATTAATTAAGGTCTGTTTATCCCTCCAAAAAGCATCCGCTGAGAGCCTGTTTTGTCCCAGATGCTGGGTGAGATGCTAAAGAGACTTACATATTTAAGACACAGTTCTTGCCTTGGCACTTGGGGTATCATTAACCACTACTCCAGCCCCCATTGCCTGGATGCTGTAAACTACGCATTCCCTCCCAGAATAGCCCTCTCTGGGGACCTGGGCTCCCAGTGGCACAATATCTAACTATTCCTGGCTCCGCTTCCCAAGGCGAACCTGACCTTTCATGGCAGCTGGAGAGATGAGCTACTGGAGCCATGCAAGACTCTCCCAGTATGTGCACCCTCAAGCCAAGTATGTGCAGAGTCTGCTTTTTGCAAGAGGGCTCAGCCCAGGCTCCTCTGCTCTGGTACAGATGCACCAGTCTGCCTCTCAGCAGCTGACTTAGTGGGAACCAAGGCTTCTTCAGACCTGTCTAAAAGTGCATTTTTCTTGAGAGTGTTAGAGAACCTAGCGATATAAAAATGGAAATTAGTTACATGTTTTATGACCAGCAAGGGTCTTCCTTTCTGATAGGGCTAACTAGGCATGGGGAGGGTCTCCTTGAAACAGTCACTTGAAGACACTCTTCTCTCAATAGTGTTCCCAATAGTGACTCCAAAGGAACAGTGTTTTTTCAAAGTAGTCTATAGGAGGCAGGATGGTATAGTAGAACACACATAAATGCTAATTACTTTTCACCATTTTGGGCAATTAAACATGAATCCTTATTTACATAGCTCTGCCCTATAGGTGCAATAAGCTGTATTTCTGGGTAAACTGAAGTAGAAATTCTGACACTTGAATATGCTTCAAAACACTTAAAGCATTTTATCTTTATAAAAGACATATGGCCACCTTGGGCTTTAGTATCCTTGTTGATATATGAAAAGCCTGTCCGGAAAAAGTCCAGCCATTTATATAATAAGAATGGTTTGCGTAACACCAATGTAACGTGGCAGCCAAGCAGAGTGGACTAGAATGTACATGCGTGAACAATGATGACTTCACTGTACTAGTCAGTGAGAGTGGTAGGCACCATTGAATGAGCATGTGTACTGTGTGGCCATCACATTCAAAAATACTGAGCAATTAGAGCAACAAATCTGCACCAAATTTTGTGGTAACTTTGAACATTCCTCCATGGAAACTATTCAGATGACCCAGGATGCTTTGGGGGATGATGCAATGAATGCAGCACAAATAAAAGTGTGGTACAAATGCTTCAAAGATGGTTGAAATCTGTTGAAAGTGATCCATATTCTGGAAGGCCTGTGAGAAGCAGAGCACCTGAGAATGTTGAATGTGTACAGGCTATAATCAACAAAGATCAGCAACTGGCAGCATGAGAACTAGAAGCTCCTCTGGGGATTCCAAAAGCTATCGTGTACAAAATTTTGACTCAGGATCTTGGCATGAAATGTGTCATGGCAAAATTGATTCCATGGCTTCTGCTACCAGAGCAGAAGGAACATCATGCTGCAGTTGCTAATGATGCTGGGAAAACTAACTGTCTGAGGTCCCGAGGTGCCTACTTTGAAGGGGACCGAAGCATCATTGTCCTATGTACAAATGCTTGTACAAGATTATTCTTCACTAAATGCCTCTATTTTTCATATCACACGGCTGGATTCTCTCTGGACAGGCCTCGTATACACACTTCAGGACTTCTGTCCCAATCATCGGCACCATATCAGTACTGTTGGTCTGAGATGAAGGCAGGTGTCCTAGGAGATGACCACACCGCTCATGCCATCAGGGGCTGCCCAGCCTAGACCATTTGACATCAGGTTCTCTCCCGAGGTTCTCTAGGATTGATCACTCTGTGAGAATTCAGAAAGCAAATGTAAGGACCTCTGACACGGGGCGCCTATTCTCAGGGGATTTTTCATTGTTTTACCTAGTGTCAAAGTTGACACATGTATTCTTTTGCTTTCCCTCTTGGCATGGTAGCTCTACTTCTCCTTTACCTTTACAGTGTGGATGCCCCAACTTTGTTGGGGGGAGGGCCTCCTATCGGTGTCCTTACTTCCAAAATACCAAGATTGGGCCAGGATACTTGCCTATAAATTCCGAAAGGCTGGAAGAGTGCCTGGTATACAGGTAGCATCAATTATTAAATTTAAATTATTGTTTTGACCTGAACTTAACCCAGCTCTAATTTTCTGATTGGCCACTTGTGCCCACAATAATTTAGGTTAAGGTAGCTTGTTCTCTTAGTCAACCACTGTCTATGGCCTGCTGGACTCAACTCTATTATTTTTGGCTCCTCGGATTTACCTGCCCCTCTGTGGTTACTGGTTGCCTGGCCTTTGAGCCATCCCAGGCATGGAATTTCAGACAAGGCTGCTCTCTTGAGCCCAAAGAAAGCGTTTTGAGTAAATCATCCCCGGGTGTTTTATAAGGGACCTAAACACATTCCACACCATGCTGAGAAAAGCTTCTGTCACACACGCCACTGGCAGTAAGGAGAGTCCTGAGAGGAGAATGAAGTTCATGTCATTCTCTCCCCGCACGATGACTGGGAGTGTCAGGGGCAAGGTCTTTACAAAACCTTGAAGAAAAATGGGTAGATAAAAACCTGAACATATTTAAAACATATTTCATATCAAGAGGTAGGCTCTAAACTGTAACACAAAAATCATGTGGAGTCAAACTAGGATTAGGAAATAGCCCAGACTTCCCATAACTTCCAGTACACTCTAAGCCCTACAGACACCCCTTTCTTTTCCAGCACTGAGAGAAACCAGGCTTTCTTGAGCTGACTGCCAGAGGAGATCATTGGCTTACATGTAGGGGCCAAATATGTATGTTACCTTTAAAACCAGAACATAACTGGTATAAGATATTCACACTATGGGAAGTGTGCTTGGAAGCAACTAAAAAATAAGCCGTTGTCCTTATTTTCTTTTCCGTTTTTCTTTTTCCTCTTTCTTTTTTTGCTGACCTCTGAAGTTGGAGTTTGTGTTAAATGTCACACATGGCACTCTCCTGTACCGGTAGAAAACCCACCACTCAGCCTAACCTGAGTCAGTGCACAGAGTCAACTGCAAGGGACTGCGGCCAGGGGACCCTGAGGATGGGTCGAACTTTCACAGTGCAATCAGGTCCAAGAGCTGGAGAAAGGGGTTCTTCAGGAAGGCGATAATCAGCGATGGGTGCAGGGCACAGGTTACCCCTGTGGAGGGTCCTGGCACTGGCTTCACGAAGCTGTGACTTTGGGCCTGGAGTAGAGCAGGAGGGTCCCTAACCTCAGAGGACATTCAGTACAAGAGACAGGCAAACCCAGTGGGGACAGGAAGCTTCTTTAAGTGAAGCTTCTTTCAGTGATTCTCTAGAACAAAGCACTCTTTTGGCACCAAGGGGCATGGCTTGGCACCAGCCTGTGGACGGGACTCCTGCCCCGCTCACCATCTCAGCCCAGCAACTTGGTATAGCGGTCAAACTGTGCAGCAGTGAACAGCAGCCCCGATGATGAGAGGGGCTGTGATGGTCAAGGTCTGTCTGAATCCTCCCCCCTTGCGAAGCTGAGTTGGTCTCAGAGCTCGGGTTGTCTCATCAGGGGGTGAGAGGGGACTGTAGAACTCTAAGACAGGCTGCCAGGTCTCTCATTGTGTGTGCTGGGCTGGAGAACAATCCTTTAATCCCACCAACAATCCCTGCAACATGAAACACTGATTCTCCTTTTATTTAATTAGAGGACTGTTTTCTCATGAGCATTCGGCCTGATTTATGAATACCTATTGTTCAAAATGTAATTGCCTATTCAGCACTGCTCAATGGAAGCGGGTTTGTACTGCTTGCTTGGTATTTTTAAAATCCTTTTCTTAACTGTATATGATTGATTTCATTATGACGCGTAAAAATCAATGCATTCCAGGAGGCACTCCATGGTTATGTGTTGTTTTAAATCAGTGATTTTCAACTGGTGTGCCACAAGAGGTAGACCGGTGTGCCGCAAGAATTTTTAAAGCATGCAACCCACCTGACTACTTAGTCAGCGTCACTGACCTCTTTTCCCTTAAATTGTCGAATTAAAAAAAAAAAATGACAACAGCCAACATAACAGTAGCCATCCAGTGTGAATAAATCAAAGTTATATCTATTTTTTGTCAGACCAGCAAAAAATGTAATATATTCTTTCAGGGTGCTGCAGAATTTCAGTAATTAGCTTATATGTTCCATGAGAAGAAAAAGGTTGAAAAATCATTGCTTTTAGGTAGCTGTTTGGACTCAGGGGGAAGACTTTGCTAAACCAGCCAGAGCACAGCCAGGCTGGCTCAAAAGCTTTGAAATTTAGAGGACTGATCAGGCTAAGGGTAAGTCTCCAAGGTGCCCATACTCTTCAGATATTTGCCCAATAACAAGCAAACCTATTTGGACTGAATAAAATACTGCATCATATTTTCAAGTATTTAGTAGCAATCAGGTACTGTTTTATTTTTTGCAGATACCTGGATGTTTTCTAGATACTCAGATACATTTTAGAGAAAACCTTGTTGGTTGGGGGGAAATTGCGCAGACACTGCACGGACCCAGGTCATCTCATTGGCTTTTACTGGCCTTCCCTGTGGCACTGGGAAGGGGAACAATGACGCAGTCAAGGGTAAGTTTGTATGAAAACTGTAAGGTCACAATTTGACGCTCTGTATTCGCCATTCGTCTCACACGACTTCCATGCTCTCCATTACTGTCCACCATTACCGCCCTGCTGCCCCCTGCCACCCCGCCCTTGAGCCAGAAAGGAACTCCTTACTCACTCTTCCCCACAGATATCCAGGCTGTGCCCCACCCTTGCTTTGGCCTGTGTTGTTTCTTCTGCCTCATCTCAGTTCCCAAGGCAACTAGAGTGACAAATGCCCCGTAGGTTAACATTTATCATTGCGACACTGCATTTAATAGACATGAAGTAAAAGTTTTGGCCACACCCTCGTAAGATCATCAGCTTCTCTTCAAATATGCATTTATTTCATTCCAATACACCTTTACCCTTTCTCTCAGCCAGGCATCCACAGATTTACAAAATGCTTGTGTGCTAGACATTGTTCTAAGCACTGGAGACAGAGCAGATTCTGGCTTCTGTTATACTGGGTAGGCTGTAGCTGATAGGCTAAAGTGATGAACGCATGTGGAAAGCTGTTATTCCAGCTGTCATTCACTGGAATGCATGGCCTACCTGGCACCAGGAGGTCAACAAGCAATTCAGCTGTGTTCCAGGGAGGGAACATCCATGATGCAGATAAAGAATGGTGATCAGCAGTTAAAGAAATACTAGGAAAATCTCCACAGGGCTGCAACTCTTATCTGATTAACCTTTTTTCCAAATGCCTTATCTATCCTTTCCTTCCCCCTGCAAAAAGGTCAGCTTGAGACGAGATGTAGGATGGCTGTTGAGGCTACAAAACACATCATCTTCTCAGAGTGCCAGCATCTGAACAAAGCACCCGTGAAGATCCAGTCTTGTCTCTAATTATTTTTTCTGGTAGAGACAGGCAGCATGAATGTGGACTCTTCTGGTTTCAGAATCACTCAGTTAACATGCACAGACTATTTGTAGTTGGCATTCTGCTCATAATGTCTTTTTTCGAGGGGAAGGAGCATTTGCAGAACATTCTCCAAAGTTCTAGTTGACTAGTTTAACATTGCTTCCCATTGTTTGCAGGGTAACTATCTATTATTTTTAATTGAATATTGCTTTAATTTATAAAGCTGAGTTTTGAATATTTTTGGCCATTCACTAATTAAAATGGAGTTTTCTTGTCAGTTTTTTAATATGTCACACATAAAGAAACGTACAGCCCTGGCCGATGCAGCTCAGTGGTTGGAGCATTGTCCCTTAACCGAAGGGCTGTGGGTTCAGTTTCCAATCAGGGCACATGCCTAGGTTGTGGGTCCATCCCCGGTCCCCACGTGGGTCACCGCTCTGTGTGCATACTCTCACACTGCTGTTTCTCTTTCTCCCTTCCTCGTTCTCTCTAAAGAGGGAAGGCAAATGAAAATGTCCTCGGGTAAGGATAAAAAAATACACAAAACACAATTGTGCAGCTCAATAAATCACGCAACGAACTTCTCAGAGTACACTGAGCACCACCCACATCTGGAAAGAAAAGTACCCGTGCCTCAAGTATTGGCGTGTCTTCTATCAGTCAAAAACCTACCCTTCTCCTCAAAGTTAACTATGATTCTAACTTTTCCAATAAGTTTTACTTAGTTTTGAAGTTCTTATAAAGGGAACTTAAAAATCGGTGTTCTTTCATGTTTGTCTTCTTTCTCTCACTCAACTTGGTGTCTGTGAGATCTGTCTGTATTGTGGGGTGTGGTGGTAAGCCATTGTATGACTATCCCCAATTGGTTTAACTATTATGGATAAAAAAAGCCTCTGCAATAAAACTGACAAGTCCAGTGACTGCAAGTAAACCCACATGTGATCTGATCACAAATTCCTAACTGGTCATGGTAAGTAGTCACACTGCCAGCCTATAACTCTGTTAGTAAAAGGTTTTTTTTAAAAATATTGTATTTATTTATTTTTAGACAGAGGGGAAGGAAGAGAGAAAGAGAGGGAGAGAAACATCAATATGTGGTTGCCTCTTGTGCACCACCTACTGGGGACCTGGCCTGCAACCCAGGCATGTGCCCTGATTGGGAATTGAACTGGCGACCCTTTGGTTCATAGGCTGGGTGCTGTTAGTAAAAGTTGTAAGCAAGCCCTGCCCATTGTTCTTGTGCACTTAGGTTAAAACACCTTTGAAATGCTAGAAGTAACCCTCTTTTCCAGACCCCTGGAAAGTGTAACCACCCTCAAGGGAGCACATAGTCTTGTTAACTATCCTGTCATGTAATCTTCCCTATGTCTCCTCTGGAGACATCTGAGATCTTAATTCCCAGTATTATCATCAGTTCTGGCTCAAATAAACTCATAAAAAGTCTTTGACATTTTGACATTCTGACATCAACTCTTCTAATAAAGACATTAATAATGACATTCTACTCAATAAAATGCTCTGCTTTACCCTAATACTGGTCATATAGAATTCCTCCTTCAAACTCAGTATCTACATGAAGACCAGTTTTTTATTATTTTACTCATATTCTGGTCTCCTGACTACTTCAGTCAAAGACATGAGCCTTTTGACTCTGATGTATTAATTATACCTCTGTGTTTAGGGGGAATTCATAAAAGTATCATGTGTGTATCTTTATTTTAACTACCTTCTCTTCATCACCTCATCCCACACTTCTCAAAAACCTCTTCCCATGCCACTGTAAAGAGTTCAGATTGATATACACTTCCACCTGAAAAAGGGTCCCATTTGTGGTTTCCAAACATCATCCATTCTCATCGTCTCGTTTAGAAACCTCCTACTCGTGTCGAGTGGTCATCGGCAATCTTGCACTCAGGCTGTCTTTTCACACTGTTATCATCTACAGATCAGCTTTCGTTAGGGGTCTATTTGCCTGGTCAGCACTCAGCAGCAGCAAACTAATGTTCACCGCAATCGGCTAATGACCAAGCGCAGGATGGTATTAACCAGCAATGTCTACCAACGTCACGGTAGTGTATCTGTGACATTTACTGACAAACAAGTGAGTCATTACTCCAGGGTGTCTTCTTTACAAGTACCCAGAGGAGAAAGTCCTGCTAGAACTTTGTTTCAAAGTCATCTGTACTTCTCCTGAGTGACTGGTCTGTTATTATCTTAAGGAGATCATTTGTTTTCCAATTAGGTTTTCCAGAATACTCAGAGCCACGCTTGTGACCTATGCAGATGACTTCTAAGGGTATATCATTCATCTCATCCTTGCCTATACCCTCACCCCAATTTTATTTTCTGTCTCTTCTTTTGCCCTATTTTTAACCTCCAATTTTGTATAACATCGTTGCCTGAAATAATGTCTGAAACAAGGTAGAATATGCAGACATGAAAAGGTGACTTGCTTCACTTATTGGTTTGGTTACCCAGTGTTTTTATGATTCAAAAGCATGACCATTTTGATCAGATTGCATAAGTGAGGAATGAAAAAGCTGTATTCTACAGGTATTTGTCAAATTTATCATGGTATTTTGAGTTTAAAAGATGCCATAATTATTTCCCAAATCTATCAAAATATTTCATGTTTTAAAATTCCATTTTTTCTCCTTTTATAGATGACTAGAATAACCTAGGAGAAAAAATAATGCAAAGCATTTTTCCTAGAAACATTTTAATGATATCATCCTATCTTATGGTCTGATATGGAAAGATACTCTATTTGAAAGGTTAGAAAATATAGGACCCTACGTTTTCATTGCCTCTTCTAGAGAGATACACAAGTAACTTAATAAGAGTGGTTACCTATTTTGGGATTGGTAACTGGGTAAATGGAGAATAGATAAGGGAGAAAGATTTCCTAAATTCTTTTTTAAATTTAGTGTATTTTGACATAAGTTAACATGTGACAAAATTCAAAAGCTTAAATAAGCCAAAACAAATCATACTTTAAAAGTCCTCAAAATGAGGACTCTACTCCAATAATGCCAAGACAATTATCATAAAGCAGTCCATTGTTATACAGAAGTATTTTTTACATAGTAATGGTAGTGAGAGTTAAGAAACAAACCAAGTGTAATTATGTCAACAAGCCAAAACTCTAAAAGTAGATTAAATTTTAAAATATATATTATTTTCCCATGATCTTCAAAATAAAGAGAACAACCTCTTGTTGTTGGCTGTGATGGAGTAAGTGGGACTGGTTTGTCCACTACAAAAACTAGAAAACTGAAATAATACATGAAGCAGTTTTGAATATTAGGTGATAGGAAAAAACAGGACATGACCCTTGAGATAGGGAAACCAGTGAAGGAAACCCTAGAACCACCATGACTTTCTGCCTAGAAGCACGTCACAGACCACAGTGTAGGGAGGGAGACCACATATACCATGGCTTCCGACTGAGCTAAGGAAGCAGAGATCAGAGCTCAGGGAGGCTGAGGCAGCTAGCATTTGTGGAGCAGAGTTCTGGAAAGGAAAAAAGCTATGCAGAGAAGTAGCGCCGGAGATTTATACAATGGGAGGGTCTCAGTGTTGCTGAACTCTAAGCCACATATGTACAGGGAGAAAAATCCATGGGGCTCAGCAGAAAAGATTGGAGATCTGCAGGCTGACCAGTTCCCAGAGATTTCACAAAGCTAGTAGGTTTGAGTTCTGATGAGCCAGAGGGGAGAGTCCTTAGTGAATGTCAGGGCATTCAATAGAGATCTGAGAAAAATGATGGTAAAAGTAATAGGACTAAACTAGCCGTAGAGTAAACACTGCTCTAGACTAGCTCTCTCCAACAGAACATACTGCAATTAGGAAAACATTTTGCGCTTGCATTGTTCCTTACAGTAGCCACGAGCCACAAGTGGCTATTAAATGCTCAAAATGTGGCTGGTGCGACTGAGGAAATTAAATTTTAATTGTACATAATACTAACTAACTTAAATATAAATAGCCACATAAATAGCTAAATGCTAGCCACAGCTTTAGACTCACCATAGCAACATTTTAAAGCTTGAAAACAAGCTTCAAAAGGATCAAGCTGATTCTAAAGAAATTCAGCTGCCTCTGAGAATAAAGTCTAATACTCTTCAAAACAAAAAGACGACAGAATTCTCTTTTGTGTAAAATCATGGCTCCCCTATGTGACAGACAGCAGACTGTGGAAGCTACAGTGTTTGACCTCAACGGTGAGATCCAAAAGGCTTCGGCACTTCCACCTTAGTCTCGAGAGCCTCTCTGTCCAAGAGACTCCAGCTGCAACGTCGAGGAAACACTCAGGTAGCCAGCACCGACTTGCCAGGCACGTGAGTGAGCTCCGCTGGGAACACGTCCTGCAACCCCAGCTGTACCGCTGCACAACTAGAGCACCAGTGACATCCAGCCACAGCCTCATGAAAAAGCCTGAACCAGGACCGAGCAGTCAAGCATTCCTGATTTACTGGCCCGCAGACACCTTTAGGGGTATGAGTCGTGTGATATGTTATCGGTGTGCTAAGTCACTATATTTTAAGGTCATTTTTTGGAACACAGTGTTAGAGAAGTAACACAAGAGAAATTATTTTATGCCAAAAACATTCACAACCTGTAATTAAATATACAAGTTCTTTAAAAAAAATACATATACTCACCCCTGACACACACACACAAACTGAGTATCTGAAAAACCTGATATCTATTCAAGAAATTAAATTTGTAACTTAAATGATCCTACAAATAAGTTGTAGGCTCTGATGACTTACTTTTCTACTGAATTCTGTCAAAGCTGTAAAAGAAAAGGAAATATTATACTAATTCCATACATACTCTTAAAGAAAATAGAGGGGGACAAAACATTTCCAAACTCCGTTTACAAGTTCAGCATAACTCACATACCAAATCCAGGAAAGAGATTAAAAGAAAAAAAGGCTACAAGCTAATATCCTTCGTGAACAACATTTAGAATATCTTTAAGAAAATATTAACAAATTACGTGGGGGGGTAGGGATGGGGAGAAAATATGGACAACTGTAATTGAACAACAATAAAATAATTTAAATTAAAAAAGAAAATATTAACTAATTAAATCAATTTATACACAGAATAATACATCATAAAATGCATTTTTCTCAGGGATGCAAAGCTGGATTAACATTCAGAAACCAATTACTGAAAAATGTTCTGGAATTACACAGTGGTGATTATTTCACAACCTAGTGCATATACTAAAGACCACTGAATTGTATACTTCAAAATGATGGACTTTATAGTACATGAATTATATCTCAATAAAACTATTATAAAATATCAATTTGTGTAAATTACTAAGTTAACAGGAAAAGAAAATTCACATGTCTATCTTAAAGAATGAGTAATAAGCGTTTAACACAATTCATCTCCCATTCATGATTAAAACACAAAAAGCTACAATTACAAGCTCAACCTGATAAAGAAAATCTAAGAAAAGAAACTAAGGATGACATGACACTTAAAGGTGAAATGCTAAGTGCTTTGTCTTTAAGATCAAGAACAAGGCAAGGATATCCACTCTTACCATTTCTATTCATTATTGTACTAGAGATTGTATGTAGATAAGGCAGGAGAAACAAATAAAAGGGGGCAGTAAAATTGTCTTTATTCACAAAGAACATAATGGTCTGTATAGAAAGCCTTAAAAAATCTACCAAAAAAAAAAAGCTTCTACAACTAATAAGTGAGTTTAGCAATTTTGCAAAATACATCAACTCTCAAAAATCTATTGTACTTATATATATATATATTAGCAATAAATAACAGGAAATTTAAATTGAAACACAAAACATTTCCACTTACAATAGCAGATATCCACTTGCAGCCAAAATGAACTAACAGGGACCAGATTTACCTTCTTCCTAAAACAATAAAAAAAGGACAAAAATGTATGAAATGAAAGTTTGTAAGACACTAGATATCATGTGAGGAAGGACAGTGACTCCTGAGTGATGGAAAACAAATGAGGTGAACCCTACAACTGCTTTACCTCCCTGCCGGAGAGAGTTCAGGTAAAGCCTGGTGGACTCCCTGAGTGGAGGAGATGGAGAGATGAGCCTAGGGAGACCAGGGCAGACAGAATTAGTAGGACAGCATACAGGAGAGGAGATGGGTGCACAAAGAGAGAACAGGGGTTTCTGCAGAGGGCCTCCCTCGTGCATGCAGAATACCGGTCAGTGCACGCATGGGAGAGAATTACCAGAATCCCAGAAAGAACCACATTAGATGTAATAGTTCCCAGCACTCACATAGGTCTGGAAATGGTGACAGTTTCTATCTGCCAGAGTAGAAAACCCCATTTTTCTTGGGGTAATGGGTAGATGTCCAACTAGTGCCTTTAGACTTCCTACCCAACACAAGTTTAAAGCAAGACCCTAAAAGATCTGTTTCCAGGTAACTTAAATGCATCCCAGTACAAAGCTTAAGAATATTTATAGGAATACAAAACTGTCCAGTTCTAACAAGGAAAATTTTATAGCAATTGAAAGCCAATAAATAATTATAGCATGAGGCACTATGCAGCTGTGAAAATTTTTAAAGATGAGGAAGATCTCTTTAAACTAATATGGAGTGATTTCCAGGACAAACACTTAAGTGAAAAATGCAAAGCCCACCAGTATTGTCTATAGCACATTATGCTTTATGGAAAAAAAAGAACATAAGATAATACATCAGTGTCCACATATTTGCATAATGATGATTCTCTATTTTCTTCATTCCTGAAGAAGGAATTCAGGAAATATAAACTAAATACTAGAGCTTGTTTGCCTACAGGGGTTTTGGAAAAGGGGTGAGTATAGAAGATACAGAGTTTGGGTAGCAGAGTGTAAAGAGAGTGACATTTCCTTGAAATAACTTCTAATATAATTCTTACATTTAAAACCATACTGGTGCTTCATGTATCCTTCACATACCACTAAATTAAACAAATAATTAGAAGCAACCAGGACATGAGGGTGACTCCAGATGAAATACAAACACTAGCAAATGAGCCCTCGCTGATGTGGCTCAATTGGTTAGAGCATCGTCCAGTCAACCACAGGCAACTAATCGATGTTTCTCTCTTTTTCTCACTTTGCCGCTCTCTAAAAATCAACAAGCATGTCCCTGGGGGAGGATTAAAGAAAAAAAACTACCAAATAAACCAACCTGTGTTACACATGAATAACACAACCTCACTGAAGGGTGTTGGAAGAAAAGAACTCCCCAAAGCCACTTTGGAAAAGGGTAACTTGACTAGATACTGCAAGGCTAAAGACAATAGTAAGCACACATAAACACTGTCATCTAGTTAGTAAATCACTTGGTTTTGCGTTTAAACAGGGGCAATGTCTAGCAATGAAACTACTTGAACAAGAAAGTTCAAGTCTGGTGAGAGCCAGGCTTTCTCAGTGTTAGAGAAAGAATTTGTAGATAAGGAGAAAGGAAAGCCTAAAATCAATCCCATGTTAGAATCCAAGGTAGCAGTATTGACTTTTTTTTTTTTAAATATATGCCCAGGTAGATAGAAAAATACAGATATGTGTGTCTGCATGGATTAGAATATATACATAAAACGACTACCTCTGCCTGCTAGGAGGGTCAGAGTAATGACACCCCACTAACAATGAAACTACCTAACACCCAGATTCTGGTCCCTAAAACACTACATTCAAATTAAAGGAACCAGGGCCCCTTGGAGAAGTGAACAATTCTGGGGCTATGGCATCACAAATACAAAGTGAGACAGGGACATCCTGTGTTGCTGGAAAGTAAGAAAATGGACTCAGAAAAGGACTTCTGGCCAAGATGGAGGCGTAGGTGGACACATTGTGCCTCCTCGCACAATGAAAATTAAAGACAACAAAGATTTAGAAACAAGGAAACCAGAACTGATAGAAAATTGAACTGTATGGAAGTCCAACAACCATTCATCCAGACCGGTAAGAGAGGCGGAGTCACATGGGAAAAGTGGAGGTTGGCAACCCGGGTGCACAGGCAGCAGTGGCTGGCAGATCCCAGGCATGCAGGTGGCAGCTAGCAGACCCCAGGCATGATGCAGACCCAGTGAGGCTGCTCAGGATGGCTGGCTGACCAGGTGGTCCCACATTTGCATGCAGATAATCCAGGCAAAGGGGAAGTGGCGGAAGGAACTGGAATCCGAGAGAGAGCAGAGCAAGCACCATTATTCCCTCTCGGATCCCGCCCCCACATCCAGTGTCACTACCCAGGGACTGGGCTGCCCCACCCTGGGGAACACCTAAGGCTCTGCCCCTCACTATGTAACAGCTGAGACCAGACCCCCCCCCGCAAAAAAAAATAGCTCAAACAGGAGAACAAATCAAAGCCCTAGACCCAATTTATCTAAGCAATGAAGAGATAGCCAACCTATCAGATGCACAGTTCAAAGCCCGGGTGATCAGGATGCTTACAGAATTGGTTGATTTTGCTCACAAATTAGATGAACAAATGAAGGCTACAATAAGTGAAATGAAGAAAAATGCACAGGGAACCAATAGAGATGGGAGGAAAACTGGGACTCAAATCAATGGAGTGGACCAGAAGGAAGAAAGAAACAACCAAACAGAAAAGAAGGAAGAAAACAAGAATTCAAAAAAATGAGGAGAGGCTTCCGAACCTCCAGGACATCTTTAAACATTCCAACATTCGAATTATAGGGGTACCAGAAGGGGAAGAGGAAGAGCAACAAGTGGAAAACTTATTAGAACAAATAATAAAGGAGAACTTCCCCAATCTGGCAAAGGAAATAGACTTCCAGGAAGTCCAGGAAGCCCAGAGAGTCCCAAAGAAGGTGGACCCAAGGAGGAACACACCAAGGCACATCATAATTACATTAGCCAAGATGAAAATGGAGAGAATTCTAGAAGCAGCAAAGGATAAGGGAACAGTCACCTACAAAGGACTTCCCATCAGACTGTCAGCTGATTTCTCAAAAGAGACCTTACAGGCAAGAAGAGGCTGGAAAGAGGTATTCCAAGTCATGAAAGTCAAGGGCCTACATCCAAGATTGCTCTATCCAGTAAAGCTGTCATTTAGAATGGAAGGGAAGATAAAGCCCTTCTCAGATAAGGTCAAGTTAAAGGAGTTCATCATCACTAAGCCCTTATTATATGAAATGCTAAAGGGACTTACCTAAGAAAAAAAAGATAAAAAATAGGACAGCAAAAAGACAGCAAACTCATAGATATTAACAACCACACCTAAAACAAAAGCAAACTAAGTCAACACCTAGAACAGGAACAGAAACACAGAAATGGAGATCACATGGAGGGTTAGCAACAGGGGACTAGGAGGAGGAGAGAGGGGGAAAAGGTACAGAGAATAAGTAGCATAGATGGTGGGTAGAATATAGACAGGGGAGGGCAAGAATAGTGTGGGAAATGTAGAAGCTAAAGAACTTATGACACATGGACATGAACTAAAGGGGGGAATGTGGGTGGGAGGGATTGTGCAGGGTGGAGGGGAATGAAGGGGGGGAAATGGGACAACTGTAATAGCATAATCAATAAAATATATTTAAAAAAAAAAAAAGAAAATACTCAGAAAAGTCCTGCAGGGCCAGGGCTGGTGGGTCTTTTGTTTTAATATATTTTATTGATTATGCTATTACAGTTGTCCAAGTTTTTCCCCTTATGCCTCCCTCGTCCTGGTACTTCCCATTCCCTCCAGCAATCCCCATCCTTAGTTCATGTCCATGGGCCATGCATGTAAGTTCTTCGGCTTCTCCATTTCCTATACCATTCATGACATCCCCTGTCTATTCTGTACCTACCAATTTGTGCTTCTTAATCTCCGTATATTTTCCCCCATTTTTCCCCTTCCCACTCCCAGCTGATAACCCTGCAAATGATCTCCACATCCATGATTCTGTTTCTGTTTTGCTTGTTTGCTTAGTTTGCTTTTTAGATGCAATTGTTGATAGCTGTGGCTCTACTGCCATTTTAATGTTCATAGTTTTGATCTTCTTTTTCTTAAATAAGTCACTTTAACATTTCCTATAATAATGGCTTGGTGACGATGAACTCCTTTGGCTTTACCTTGTCTGGGAAGCACTGTATCTCCCTTCCATTCTAAATGAAAGCTTTGCTGGATAAAAGAAGACAGGGGCCCACCTGAAGGAGCTCTTAATGGATGAAACTAAAAAAACGTTAGCCACAAAATTGGACTTTAACCCATGAATAAATGTCCTCAAGTCTATACTGATGTAGACAAATGATAGAATAAAGAAATAAATATGGGAGAAGAGATGTTCTTCCTCTCAGTAGTATTCAAATTAATAAATACAGAAAGAATCATCATTAGGGAAATACCATAGAAATAAATGACACAGACACAATCTTAAAAATATTAGCATTACTAGCCCTACTATAATTTTCATACAATAAAGTGGCCCATTATATATATACACAGTTTGATGACTTTTGACAAATATATAAATGTATATAGCCATCACAAAAATCATAATTGGAGTATTCCTATCACATGAAAAAGTTCCTGCATGCTCTTTGCCATTAATCTCTCCCATCCCTGGCCCAAGACAAACACTGATCAGCTTCCTGTCACCATATTTAGTTCTGCTACTTCTAGAATTTTATGTTATATTACTGACAAAAGATTCTGACTTAAACTATTAAGTCAGTCAACAAACTACAAAGAAATGATACAAGTTTTTCTCCTGCTTTCTATGTTCTAAATGGGACAACTGTAATAGCATAATCAATAAAATACACTTTAAAAATAAAGAACATAATTTGTAATATCTAGGTCTCAGGCTGGGTTTCATTTGGAACTAGATTCTCCTTGAATTAGCCAGGGTCCAGGGAGGGAAACAGAACCTGCATTGTGCTGTTCATCAGATGAAATTTAATCACAGGAATATTGGCTGCTACGAGCCCTAGGGCTGAAAGGTCAATAGAAGGAGACAGTGGTATCAAAGCTGGCTTGAAACTCCATCCATGGCTGGAGTTAATGGAGAGAGCTGGACCCCTGCAGGAGATGCTGCCGAAGCACACAGGACGGAGAGTCTCTGGCTGCCTCTCCCTTCCCCCAGCTTTCCCTTCTTCTAGTGCCTCCTGTTGGCTGAACTTGACTGGAAGCAGGGGCAGAGGAGCCTGGGAAAGGTAGTTGGGTGGGCTCAGCCCCTGCGGTGCTGGGTAAGCCGAGGAAGACTGGGAGGAAATGGATCCGAGGGCAAACAGGCAAATGGCCAGCCTACTGGGCACATGAGATGCTTCTTTAACTTCCATTGTGGAAAACTGGAGGGGAAATGTGCTGGTGTGGAAGGTTTGAAGTTCTAAATATTTCATCTTGACCTTCTTGAGGAAGGTGAATGGGGATACATTGTTTTGTTCCAAAACACCTCCCAGGGGTGTTTTATAAAATAATGAAAATGCGTCGAGAACTTATCACAGAACCTGTGCCAGATGAACAACGAGTAATTTCTGTGCTTCAAATCTTACCTCAGAGGGTCATTCCATTTTGTGTAGAAAATGAAGTAAATTGTGAGTGAAAAGAGAACAAATATTTTAACATCTGAACATTCCTCTTTGTAAAATCAAATAAAGCAGAGAGACGGGTAGACCCACAGTGAAGGCATTTATCTTTTTGAAATGCTGAAGTATCACTAGGCAAATAATGAGCCAGAAAAAACAAACATTCATTTTCCTGCCACTTCAGGGTGTGATCCTAATTCCTTCAATTCAGCATATTTAGGATCTGCCTTGCCCTCTTTCCTGCATTCTCCCCAATCGCTGTCCTTGCACGATGCTGTCCTTCAACACATGTTGTTCTTTCTTAATAAAGTAATAGCTGACACCGCCTGCTCTCTCCGCAGGGTGATTATGTTAGCCTGTTGTTGTTGATTTTGTTGCTAAGGTCTAAGGATCTGCTAATGCTCAGCTGTGGGAGTGGTAGGAAGCAGGGGAAGGAAAAGCATGTGCTTATAATTTTCCCATAAACCAGATGTTTTCCTTAACTCTTACATCTTTAAAATATTTTCTCTTTAGAAAAAAAAAAAAGGATTAGAACAAGTTGAAGAGGCCAGTTCTTAGCTTCTCAGCATACCAGGAGTACACACCCAAATAACTGAGTGTGAAGAATGCTGCTCATTTGATAAGCTACACATCTAGTTCAAGTACAACCTGTTTCTTAAGTAAACCACATTCTTCCCCTTTCCCAGTGATTCTGTTTCTATGATTGTTACTGTATTAGGACACCCCCCCACCACACACACACACACTTAGGGGACTAAAACAATAACAATCGCATTATCGCACAGATTCTACAGGTCAAGAATTTTGGTAAGACCCAAGTGGGCTGTCACCTCAGCTCCAGTGGGATTGGCACTCCCAGAATACAAACCCTCGAAGGACGGCAGTTTCAGGATCCTTGGACTTCCATAACAATTGGATTCTTCCAAAATGAGTATTATCCCAAGAGAACCAGGGGCATGCTGAGCGACCTTCCCTGACCTAGCTGCAGAAGTGCTATGTCATCACTCCCACCATACATCACTCCCACCATACTCCATTGCAATGGTTTTCAACCAGGGGCAATGTTGTCCCTGCAGAATGTTCTTTTAATTGATTTGAGAGAGAGACAGAGAGACGGAGAGAGGGAGAGAGATTGATTTGCTGTTCCCCTTATTTATGTATTCACTGGTTGATTCTTGTATGTGCCCTGACCAGGGATCAAACCCTGTCAGGATGATGCTCTCACCAACCGAGCTACTTGGCAGGACCCCACAGGATGGTTGGTGATATCTTTTGGTTTGCACAACTGGGAGCATGAGGGCTTGACACTGGCTTGAGCCCAGCGATGCTGCTAAATATTATACAATGCACAGAATAGCCCCTCACAGAAAAGAATGTGTGGCTCAAAACATCAGTCATGCGGAGATGAAGAAACCCTGCTCCATGGGTGGGCAGCCACAGCCTGCAGATTTAAGGACGGGGAACATGGATCCTAATTCTTGATGAGAGGGGCGTCAAAAATTTGTGGGCAATTTAAAAAGCTACCACAAAGTTGCTAATTTACATTTTTTCTAATTCAAAGTCAAATATTCTAGTAATTCAATTCAGAAGAGGTAAAAAAAAAATTTTTTTGGAGAGAAACATCAGTGTGTGGTTGCCTGTCATGTATTCCCTCCTGGGGACCTGGCCCACAACCCAGGAATGTACCCTGACTGGGAATCAAACCGGCAACCCTTTGGTTTGCAAAGGGTACTCAATCCACTGAGCCACACCAGCCAGGGACCAGAAGAAGTAAAATTTAAAAGGGCATGAGAAGAAAAAGAAAGCTGTAACGATTTCAAAGCCATGTAGATGAAAATGTAAATGAAAATCCCCAGATGAAGTCACGCAGCTGCAGGAAAGCCTGGGCTCAGATAGCAGTTCTATTGTATAATTTGACACCCCTAAACCATTATCTGCTGTTGATGCTCATGTTTCTACTTCTTTTCATTCATGACAATTTTGTTCAGCTTTAGATGAGTGTTATTTTGAGATGAATGTTATTTTTAGACATTAGTGAGATTATATTTAAACGAGATTTTCCAACTGACCTGTCTGAAATTTAGAGGTCACGTTTAAGCCCCAGAGCTCCAGGAGAGGAAAATAGCATCGCAGGTTCACAGCGAGGATGCTCCGTGCCCAGGGGAGGTGTCCGCAGATTTCAGCAAGCCGGGGAGCTGTGGAAGGTTTTCTCTCTCAGCCCCTTCAGGCTGAGGAAGGGCTGGCTCAGCACACCTGGAGCCTCCCCCAAGGCTGTTCCCTAGAACCAGGGTAACGCGTAGCAACAGCAATTGGAGGCAGCAGATGTCACTGAGCAAGGTGACTAGTTTTACGTAATGGAAAAAAGGAATTAAAAAAAAAAAACTAATAACAACAAGACCTTTTCTTATTAGTTGCTTCCTTTTTACTTTTTTCTAAAAATATGTTCTGACATTTCTGTATTTATTCTAACAGTCTTTCCTACTGCCCTCAGATAAAGCACCTGACTGCTTATCTCATGGTCTGCAGTTAATGAAGGATGGAAATGATCTGGTTTTATTCCCATATTGTCAGTTATTTCTGGAGCAGCTCCTATTTTCCAAGTTCTGTGCTGAGTACCAAGAAGCTACTGCAACAGTGGACAGACAGATCCAAACTCACTGACCTGATGGAACCCTTGAAGCCACCTGCCCCCAGCTGCCTCCACGTGGTGAGCCCAACCGACACTTACAACATTACATGTGCTATATTATCCATACATCCATGAATGTATAATAATATAGATTATAAATGTGGAAAGAGTCAATCTATGCTTAGAAAGTCCAGAAAGCTTTGTGGAGTCAGAAACATCTAAATTGAGGATGAGAGTTACATAAAAAATGGTTGGGGTGCAGTGGGAGGAGGAATTTTCCCAGCCAAAAAGTAGAGTGGATGAAGTCCCCATTTTAAGTTCAACATTGCTGGGATTTTTGTGTTTTTGTATTGGATTCTGTACCTGCTCATGTACAGATTTAAGATGGTAGAGACAAATTTTTAAAACTTTGTACAAAAGTGACAAGTATTTTGGAATGGGCCACTGGGTATTAGCTCTATAAATTTCTATTTTTCTCTGCATGTGAATATGTGCTATTTCAATATTATGTTTTGCACTATTAATACAGCCCAGTAAAATGTTGTTTTATCTTCTTCATTCCCAGTGACTTTTTTAAATTCGAGATCAATCCGACACTCACTGATGATCTCAAATGTGCCTTTAACCATACCTCCTGGAGCGGATCCTGTGCCCTAAACAGTCTTAGTTATCCATCACCTCTAACAGCTTAATATGCATTTGCAGCAAAAAAAATAAAAATAAATAACCCACAAAGCTGTTTTAATTTTCATCTCTGAATAATCTACTGAATAACACATTTGTTAGTAATGTGAACAATGACAAGTTTAGTAATTGTCTTCACTTTTCAAACACTGTCTTATTGAACTGGGTTGTTTACCAGCACAGTTCAATCACCTCTGCACAGAAAAGTGATTCTCTAACTCTTTGTCTTACTTAAAACACTCCAAAGTGACTTGTCTCTAATTCCAGGTATACAGAGAGAGTCTTCCAAACTGCAGGACATCAATGTGACCAAGCGTTTGCTGGGAACAGCCTGTATCATCTGTGTACTAGTTGATACCAGTTAAGTTGTAGGGGTAGCCACACCTAGAGTCTAACCCACAATTTCCTGATGTTTGCCTGCCAGAGGTACAAGGGTCCCTATAGGAGGGAGTCATGAGGATCAAGGTCAGAGACAGGAGATGTAATAATGGAAGCAGAGGTTGGAGTGATGAGACTTGAAGATGAATGAAGGAACCACAAGCCAAGGTATTCAGGATGCCTGTGCAAGCTGGAAAAAAAGGCAAGGAAACAGATTCAGCCTGGGAGATACCAAAAGAAAGACATTTCTGCTGACATCTTGATTTTAAGCCCAGGAGACCTATTTTGAACTTCTTACCTTCAGAACCGTAATATAATACACTTGTGTAGCTTTAAGCCATTATGTCTGTAGCAATTTGTTATAGCAGCCACAGGAAATGAATACAGCCAAGGCCTTAAATTGAGCAGTGTATGGTAGAGTGTGTTATGTTTGTAAGACAGATGCTGTTCTTGTTAACAAGTCTCAGAAGAAATCGTTGTTATGTGGGCTTATGCTTGGTGAGATATGCTGTAGAGGGAGATGAGGGGAACGCAGCACTAGGTAAGCCAGAGAGAGGAAGCGTTATTAACACACACCTAGAAAGTGAAGATAGGGCCATGAAGACTGAAAGTAGGTTAGAAAGACGACAATTTTATTTCAAGCATTATTGGATAGAAGTTCCCAAACTGCACCAATGTAAAAATTGAGACATGGAGAAAATTTGCCCACGGTTTCACAGATGGTAAGTGGTAACCAGGGTCTGCACCCAGGGAGTCTGGCTTCAGAATCTGTGCTCCGAGCATCTCCGCTCCTCAGTCCCCCATGTGGCTATGACGTGACACCTTGTTATTTTAATGGAGTTCTTCCAACATGCCAAAGTCTGAAGAACTGTGTTGGCATCGTTGACTGCACGGCAGTGCGTTAGCCTCAGATGGCAAAAAAGAACAAGAAAGACGAGAAGAGCAAAATAGGAGCAGGAGTGACCTTGTGCAGGACCCCAAAAACATCACTATTACATCAGAGCCAGCAAGCTGTCAGATGAGAGAGTGTGGTCAGGTGGCAGAGATCAAGACAGCCAAGAGGGTCCAGGTAGGCAGAGGGTTTGAAGAGCAGGAGCACAGTTGTGAGCACAACTCAAGGACACTTGAAGCCCAAGGCAACCTCTGCCTCAAATAGGATGATGAGGACAGCCCCATGGTTGAATCCCACAACTCCAAGCAGATGGAAACCTCTTCGGGTAGACCTTAGGAATGCAGCACCCCCCGCAGACATGTAGTTGTGCACACACCAAAAACAATGTGCGAGAATATCTACAGAAACATTACTTGTAACAGCCCTATACTGGAAACCACCCAAATGTCCATGAACAGTAGAATGCAAAAATAAATCCTGACATTTTTACACAATGAAATACTGTTTAGCAATGTGAATAGAGAAGACTTACAACTACACTTGAAAAGATAGTTGAATCTGATAAATATTTTGATATGTAAAGAAAACATTAAAAGCACTTATTTTATGATTCCATATACACAAAGTTCAAGAACAAGCAAAAGCCATCAAAAGTAATTAAAGTCATGATAGCTGTTACCCTTGAGGGAGGTGGGTGGGTGGGTTGTGTCTAGAGAGAACACAGCAATGTGGATTTTGATCTGGGTGATGTTTGTGTGGGTGTGCTCAATTTGTGGAAATCCAATGAGTTGTATACTTATTCGGGCTTTTTTCTGTATAATTATGTATACCAATAAAAACATTTAGAAAGTGGAAATAGATCTCTGGAGTGATGGGAGATGGTGATAAAATACAACTGAATCTGAATTTAAAATTAATCAAACTGTGCTTAGCTTCTTTCATTGGCTGCTGGAGAAAACTGGGAGAGCTGGTTGAGATGACTCAGGATGCTATATGCTTGTCAGCTGAGCTTTACTCAGCACCATTTCCCACCTACATGCTCACCTACTTTGCCCCTTGTTAGGGGCAAATTCCTGTTTGTTACTGTTAGTCACTAGCTACAGATCAATTTACTTACTATGATGTCTCAAGGAGATTACTGATTTTTTCTCATGAATGGTTCATTGATATCTGTGGATAGCTCCAAATCACATGTCTTAAATATTAATCCACATCAACTGTAAAAGTGATGGTGGTTTTACATTTCTGTGAAATAAACCTGTATCTGGATTTAACTGTCCTGTTGCTCATGTCAATACTGTATCATCCACATACTTGTCTATTTTCTCTGTTTTTTCAAATACTCACTACTTCCCTTTAATGTGCACTGAGTTTTGATTTGTGTTCATTATCACTTTTTCTAAGAAAATTGTCTTTCACAAGATGTCACCAGGGTAATCAACTAAACTTTTTTTTTTTTTAAACAATAAAGAAACCTCTACTGGGCAGGGTGAATCAAGAAGAAATGCAGTGGTAGGAATGTATCTATGCCCACATTCAGGTGCAGTCAGTTATAAATTTTGCAGTGTTTAGATTTAAAAACAAAACTGTCAGAAATCTGAACTGTCTAATTTTTAAATGCTGTCAATAAATTAAAAAAAATTTTAACTTTATATAAACCAAATAACCCAAGTGTATGGACAGGATTCAGCTCACACATTGCTAGTATGAGCTTTCTACAAGTGTGATTTTATTCACTCCTCACAAATGCCCTCTGAGGTGAGCATTGGACAGGGAAGAAAACTGCGGCTCATACAGGTGAAGTGTGCTGGTCCAGTTCACACAGCTAACAAGGGGTAAAGTTCAAGTCTATTATCCAAATTACTAGTCTTTTTCCCAATGAGTAAAGCTTCGTTTCCTAGCACTGACATTTGGGGTACCAGTCAAACTATTTTTTTAAATCAATACTTACAGGTACAATGAGTAAAAAGGTGAGAGAAATACCTGCATTATTTGCTAAGGAATTTATTTTGGGAAATTGGTTCGAAATCCTGCACTACAAATAGAAAAATAATATCCAGTACTGGATTCCTCATGATTATTTTGGTAAAATAGTCATTACAAAGACACAGCAAATAAGCCAATGACCTTATTTTAGATAATTCAATGACCACAAAGAGACTTGACTTAAAATTATGTCTGGATAACAAGTGACAAATGTCATCTAGTGGAAGGAATTTGTGGGAGTCAGGGGTCAGACTGCCCTGGTTTGGTCTATACCAACCTCTCCACAGCCTTATTATCCTCACTGTCGTTTTCCAGGCAGAGGTCTTCAAATGCTTTCAGTCATGCCATCCAGGTTTACACCCATTTTATTAGAAAACACTCCTTCTTTGAAAGAGTAAAAAATAGGAAACAATTCATTTGGAAAACAAGAAATGTAGAATTGCTAGAAAATGGTTGCTTTGTTCTTGATGTCCAAACTGACGTTAAATGCATCTTTGAAGAAAAGTGAAACCGTTTGTGAATATAATTCAGTGGGGCTGGTACATCACATGTGAGGACAAAAGATGGTCTACTTGTTTAAGATTATTTTTCGGGTTTATGTTTTCTTCCATATGGAAGGGAGTAAGTAAGCCACACCTGGGGGATTCCAGACTTTTTGGATTTCGGTATCAAGGCTGGGCCTTGATCATCTCTGAAAAATGCAAGGTTCTTTTAAAATGAGATGTTTGCTTGCTTCACACATTGGTATGGCTTAAGCTGTTTTGGTTACAACTTTGCATTGTTAGGATATGTATAGAAAAGTGGGGTATAAGTTAATACCCCTCTCCATGTGTTCGGTATTCTGCCAGCCACACGAGACTGTGCGGAATGCAAGTTCATTTGCAAAACCTGCTAACAACTGAAAAATTATTTTTTCTGTCCTTTTGGTTTTACTTGACTTGGTGTTTTCAACTGCCATGAGTACTTGGATAAAGACCTTGCTGCGTACATCATCTTCCTTCCTAAGACAATGACTCAGACCTTGACACTAAATCAAGAATGTTAATTATGTTCCCCACACATTGTTTACCTCATGAATTGCCTTAGGCTCGAACAAAAAATACATATTATGAGATTCATCTTTTACTCTAGAAATCTATAGTTTCATGAGCAGAGGATACCAGGCACTTAATCTTAAAATATAATAATAGAAGGTTTAGACCTCAAAGGAACTGTTACTTAGTGTTTCCCTGGAGGAAATAAGTCAATATATTCACCAATTCCATGACTAGTTTGGGAGCTGAAGGGAAAAAAACTCACACTTATATATACTTTAATATTTAGTAATATATATTATATATAACACAATTGTTATAGTTTAATAATATATCATATGTTGCATATATGTGCATATACATATTCATGTGATATTGTCTCTATCCTCAGGTGGTTTACAATCTACAAATAGACTTGATTTAAAAAGTATAGAACTATTTTTAATGCATGTCTATTTTCCTTAGATTTTATTTAAAGTAGTCCGTGATAATATTAACACACAGTTACGCAGCTTTGGAAACTAAATATGAAGCACGAATGCAAGGAAAATAGAAGTGGGTCCCCTGTGGTGGGAGGGACTGCTGGGTGCTGCCCTGTCCAGTCTCCACGCATTTCGAATTACACCCTCCTGTAATGGTAGGGGTGGCTTTCTAATCCTGTCTCTGCAACACATGCCACGGGGAAGCAGCTGCAAACATCAATCATCCAAACATTTACATGCCAACTACATTCAGAGTTTCAAGACAAATTAAATGTGTGCCTCTAGAACCTACCGTCCTCGGCTTTTGCTCCCAATGCAATGCTGTCTTCCAACGTTGGGCAACTGCCGATTCTAATTCTTTGTTCACATCTCTGTTAGTGTTTCTGTTCTTCCTCTTGTTGATTAAAAAATTCTTGATATGTTCTAGCTACTAACTGTCGTATTTTGCAAATATCATCTGCAAGTGTGTCATCCATCTGCCAGCTGAGTTTCCTGTGTCTCTCACGGAATATAAACTTTTAATTTTGACATAGTCAAGTTCATTAACTTTCCCTTTATGATCTGTCGTAGCGGGAGCGGTGCTTATTTACAAAACCCTTTCCCGCCCCACAGTCACAAAGGCCTTGGGCAGAGGAGCCCTTATTCTTTGTTCTTATTTTTCAAATTGGCTAAATTCCAATTTTTCCATAGTAATTTTAAAATAAGTTTGTCGTTTTCTTAAAAAAAAAATCTTGCTGGGATTGTATTGAATTTATAGACCAATTTTGTGAGAATTGACGTCATTACAGTGCTAGATTTTTGAAATCTAATTCCTCTTACAGTTAACGTCTTACAATTGAGCTAATAAATGTCTGCCCATGGTTCTCTTGTTATCCTTGTTAAGTTGGTTCCTAAATATGCTAGCCCTTTTGTTAGTACTAAAAATGGTATCTTATTTTTAATTTAAATTTCTTGTTGATTATTACTGTAAAAGAAATACTATTAGTTTTTGACTGTTTATCTTCTGCAAACTTGTTAATAATTTCTTGATTTTTGTAGGGTTCTATGTAGATCATGAATTCATGGGCAAATAACATATTTTTGTCTTTTCTCTTTCCTATGCTTGTAACATTTAACACTTTAATAGGACACAGTCTCCAAAATCATGTTGAAGAGTGATGGTGACAGTAGGGTTCCTTGTCTGTTTCTCGATTCTGAAAGAAAATATATCTAAAGTTTCTCTATTATATTTGATGTTTAAGTTTTGGATGCTTTTAGAAATAAAAGGTATTATCCTTTTGATCATTATTTTCTGAGAGTCTCATGTAAAAGGTGTTGAAATTTAATGTTGTGTACATAGCAGATGAGACAGTGATGTGATTTTTTTTTCAATCCCAAATGTGATGAACAGAGCCAGGACTAAAGGAAGGCAAGTGAGGTGCTCAGGGCACAGAATGTCCAGAGGCACTGAGCCCTGCGAGTGCCCCCCCCCCCCTTAACTCCCACACCCTGGGTGCCTCCCGCTCTCCATCCTTCTCCTAGCCCTGCAGGTAATTAACATGGATAGATCTTCCAATGTTAAACTTTCTATCTAGTTGATCAGGATGCATCTTTAATATTCCATTAGGTTTAGTTAGTTAATGTTTTCTTTAACTTTTTTACAGATTATCATAAAGGAAATTAGCTGGGGGGTTTTTCCTTTATAGTTTTCATCCAGTTTTAAATTCTAGCTTCTTATTTGGAAAAAATTGTGTGACAGGTATCTGCTCTTCTAAAGCTTTTTAGCTCTGGAACATATTATGAGTGGTGAGTTGGAACAAGTCATTTTATCTTCTAGATTTCAGCTTTCCTCATCTTGAAAATGAAGATAATAAGACCTATCTTGCACATTCATGGAGAAGATAACAGGCAATTTTTCAAAAGTCCCTGGCACTGAGCTTGACCCAAAGCAGGTGCTTAAGTGACAGCAGATGGACATCTACATGGGCTTCATGATCTTTGTCTACTATGTTCCCCCCAACTTCCACTTCCCCAGGTTTACATTGCGCTGTGGAGCACTTGCTAGAATTTACCTTCACTTCATTTGCATTATAACTCCTGTAGCTCCCTTCCATTTCATCCACAGTCCAATCACAGCTCCTTATGGATAATTCCTTTATGTTGGAATGTGGTGGAATATTTTTAAAAAAAGAACCAATGTGCTTTTGCTCTCATGCATTTCTTGCTACCTCATAATCCCTTCTCTCAGGGAGATATTCAGAGAGCTCTACAGTCACTGCCTCCAGGAAGGGATGGAAATACTAAAAGAGATAAAATAAATATTTTTTCTTTCAAAAATCTAGGATATCAAGAGAAAAAAAGAGTTATATTCATACAAAATACAGTAGAATTTGGAGAAAAGGAGTGTTTTATGAGAACTAGACTCAGGACACACTGTCCTCCCACAACTTAAACTACCTCGATGGGGTGGTGAAAGAAAGGATGGAAGCCATTAACAAGGGGTGGAGAGACCCTGTACACTGCAGAGATATGGATTGGGCTGAGACCTGCCCCTCCTCCCGGATCAGTGTGGGGGTCAGAGATATAGCAGGAACCTTAAATAATTTTGAAGATTCCAGTGCAGGGGAAACCTATGCTATCTTTTGCAGGAAAATGTCAAAATGTTCAAATGGACATAACCGTGTGGTATGTGCAGACAGGTGGCATTTGGGCAGTCTCACAAGGCCCAACTGTCACTTAGGAGCAGAAGTGTGCCTGTGTTCACAGGGAGCATGGAAACGGTAAACAGAGGGCCGCAGGTGGTCAAACCAAGTCACCCACTTATAGAGTGGCCCAGATTTAGAGAATATTCCAAATCCCAAGAGGGGCCTGAAAGTGACTTGAGAGAATGTGGGACTCAGAAGATCCTGGCTGTTGTGTTGGAGTCTGGTCACTAGTGCCAACCCAGGAAGGACTTGCCTGGACCAGTATGTAAAGACAAGCTGGAATGAGGACATCTCAGGGTGTGCCTGCAGGGAGAGCTGATGGCCCAGGCTGCTGGCTTCCCTTGGGGCCTGACATTACTGTAGAAGCCCACCAGCACTTAGACACCTCTCCAAGAAAAGGGTCAAGGAGAGGAACTGGCCAAAGTGAACTTCTACTACTCCAAGGAAAGGATGAGGGGGAGGAATTCAGATGTGATTGAACTAAAACGCCCACTAACTGGCCACATGGAAGGTTTACAGTGGAAATTCTGTTCTTCATGGAAAACTAAAGTTAAATATCTCACATACCTGAGTTTGTGCAATGATGTTTCTACTGACACACTTATAACTCCCAATTAAAAAAAAAAAAAAAAAAAAAAAACTTGTCACAGGATGTAGTAGAGTGGGCCATTGCAACATACTTATTAGTTGTTATAAACTCTGGCAAATTATTCAAACTCTTTTTGTGTCAGTCTCCCTATCTGTAGATGGAAGTATGGGCTTTATTGTAGTTTGTTTAACAATGAAATAAAATAGTATGTATTTCATAGTGCATAGCATCTAATTAGTATGCAGCGGTTATCACTTAGTTCCCTAACTCTAACTCCAGAGAGAAAACATGGGAAAAATAGCTACAGAAATCAAAAAGAAACCTGAGAGCTTGGGGGAGTTGTTTGTCAGGAGGTTATTGATGCTGTTAGGCTAATTATGAGACCGGGTGTGCTGTTCCCAGACAGGGACTGCAATCAGCACGATTTTCAGTTTGATGCTCACTGTGATTAGCAAGGCCAGGCCTGCTGATCAGCCATGACTCCAAATTCTTGCCAGCCATTTTATCCTCACTTGCAGCATCTCAGGCATCAGCTGTGGAAGAACTGCCATCGCTGTCTCCTCCAAAGGGTACCCAGAACAGGTATTGTTCATCTGAAGGGAAGAAGAATACCTCCCAGATCTATCCTGGTGACAGTAAGGACATTCTATAATATGCCATCACAAATTAAGTCACAACATGGAAATAAGAGCTGTGTGCTCAATCTTCTAGTCCTTCTGAAATTCTGAACAGAAAACTTATGGAAAGTTGTTCTGTCTTTGTTTGTTTGTTTGTTTGTTTGTTTTACCTAGGTACCATATGGCATTCATGATTCAGTAATGTGCCTGCAATTAAACATCATGTAATTTTTCCCTCACCTTATGTTCAGCAACTTACCATTAGAGATTTATGCTTTCTAAGTTCTATATGATATCCCAATGTCAGGAATTCCTTCTGGGTATGTGGTGAAAAAACTATTTGTTCTTACCTGCCTAACACCTTATGGGATTTTGTGAGTGGCAGCATGAAAAGATGGGGCTGGAACTGCTCAGCAATGAAGCCTTGGGCAATGCCTGAGGGCTTTGCATTTCTTATCTATAAGGAGGTATGATGTGAAATCATCTCTGGTTACCTGGAACATACATGGTACATTTTCTCGAATAGACTCAATTTCAAACATTCTATCCCTTTGTTCTCATTGGTAGGTTTATTCATTTTATACCAAGAGTTCAAAAAAGAATCTCCATTTACTTTAAAGATTATTGTTGATCTAAGTTTATATGACCCTGTTAGAGATCAGCGAATGAAGTGCCTTGGGTGTATTTGGGTAGAAGGTCAGAAGACAAAACATTTCAGAAGGAAAGAAATAACCTCTGAGAGGGAAGCTAGAAAGATGCCAAAGGCAGCTTCAATTTCACTCTTTCATTTAAATATTCTTGGATACTCTGCAGCAGACATGAGCAGATAAATGCTTATTGACTTCAAGATCAGGGCAATAGGATTCTTTGTTTAATTATTTCCTTATAAGTTAAAAACGAAATGCTTTGGTAAATGCTTTCAATACAAATGGGGGTATTTAGTACCTCACAATCAATGGTATATTTGAGGTGCATGTGGCAAAGAATGGCCATTATTCGTTCATTCATTCACTCAATATCTATAAGCAACTACCATGCCTCAGGTGCATCAGTGGGACAACTGAGATTATTAAAGCCCAGCCTCTTTTGTTAAAGACCTCCAAGGCTAGGGGAAGAAATAGGTGTGTAAATAAGTATAATAGAAATATAAACAAGGATCAAAAGTAGCTCATAAAAAGTGAGGGGAATATTAACAGAGCAATTCCTGGATGAGGTAATATTGAGCTAAATTCAGAAGATGAATTAACAGTTCCTTTGTAGATATTAAACAACATTCTGACAGAAATGACAGTATTTGTAAATACATTTAGAACATGGTATAGAAGCTATGTTTAGAATACTATAAGAAGCTTGACATTTTTAGAGCATAATATGTAAGGTGGGGGCAGTGTGGCAGGAAGCCAGAAGAAAGCTAAGCTACAGTAGATTGTAAATGAGTATGAATGGAATGGTAGAAATCTCTTACAGCATTTGAACTAGACCTAAATGCCCATATGGAATCGGGGAAGCAATTAAAGCAGAGAAAACCATGACTGGGTTTGCCAGCAGGGTTAAGAGTAGGTGAGAAGGCAGAGATGAGGGAAAGATAGGTACAGGTAGACGTTCTTTGAGGACAAGTGAAAAACAAAGAGGGTTTTATCCATGACGGTAGTAATCAGAAAGAAAAGAATAGCTCAGGGTAAAAGACAGTCAAGAAACACTCAATAGACTTCGGAGGTGCCTGATATGAGAGGTGAGCATGGCTTCAGTTCTCTAGTCCATGTTAATGAGTGGACTTCGGTGTCATCAATTTGGAAGAAAAATTGTAGGAGGGGAACACTGAATTTGAGGGGTGAGTAGACATTAGATATCTGGTGCTGACTGGGAGAAGAGCTCTAAGGAGCTGAAAAGAGACAACTGGTGGCGAGTTGTGGATAGCACCAAATTTGATCATGGATTTCCCTGATGTCTGCCACACAATAGTCAGTAAGCTCAACTCAGTGGACAAGATGGAACATGCCCCTAAACCTCAAAGGTATTTGAGTCCAGGGGATTTTCAAAAGAGGCAAATATAGTAGAGGATACTCAGTGCATTTAGGGGAAATGTGAGGTGAGATGAGAGCATGGAGAGGGTTCATCACAAAGACTTGGTCTTGAGGTGGCATGGGGGGAGGGTAGTGGGACAGGAGCCTACAAGGAAAAAATTAAATGGAGATAAGGACCCTCATCTTCAAACACGTTAGTCATGCTGCCATAGGGACTTTGAACCAGCTCTTCCCTCTGTCAGATTTCTCTACTGCTGATATATTAACTTCCTCTAAGGCTTTGCTTGAATAATCAACTCCTTTAAGCAGTCTACCCTGGCAAACTCTGTTCTAGGTATTTTGACTGTAAGCATTTTTGCCAAAAACATCTTTGCTGCAAGGAGTCTGCAGCAAGCCTTTTTGCTGCAGATATTTTCGCTGTACCACTAATTGGCTATAACACCATTTCTCAGTAAAAGATGAAATAACTGGTTGACAGTTCAGTTGACATTTGCTGACAATGTATTCAAGTAGTTGTCATTTTAGTTTCATTTCTCTATTGACGAACTCCTCATTCTACTCACATTTTTACATCATATAAATTTTAGCCCTCATGATGATCTGTACATTGATGAGTAAATGCGGTGGCCTTAAAATAGTGGATGGTAACAAATACTACAAAGCCAGGTTGCATACTTTCCTAGAAAATAATATATCAGTTTGCAAATCCTTCAGTGAACATAGACATCTCTCCCAACCCTCAAAACCAGAAAAGTGTAGGAAGCTGTGGCAATAGCCTTCAAGAATGTAAGTCGCTGATTCCTTACTTGGAAAATGACATCTCTGTTAAAAAAGGAGGAAACTGTGGTAAAAGAGAAAAAAGTTGACTGGCAAGCGAGGAGACAAATCAACAAGCAGAAGAGAAAAATGTATAATAGTATGAACAAAAGACATACAAGATCATGTATTTTCATTTTTGTAATAAAGTCTTTGTAATGTTTTAAACCAATTTTTGTGTTTCATTATGTCCTTTTTAATGTACCTTTTATTTTTTGTTATTTCATCTTATATGGCAACACTGCCTTGGGGCCTGTTAGTTGTGTAGCCAAAATGTTTGCAGCAAACATGTTTACAACAAAAATACCAGCAAATCCACCCCTACCCCCCAAACTCCTGAGTTTTCTTATATTTTCTCTTTTAATTTTTAATAATGTTTCTAAATCACTAGATAATTTACTTCTAACACTAAAATGTTGCTCTCGTAGGGGCAGAGTTCCTTATCTATTATTCGTGAATCCCAAGTGCCTGGAAAACAATAGGTGCTGAATACATATTTCCTAAGTGAATGAATGAATATGCAGAATTTGGCTTAGGACACCATGGGGAACAGCAATATTTAAATGACTGGTAGAGGAAAATGATCCAGGGGGAAAATGTAGTCTTGGATATCTCTTGTGCTCTACTTCACATCCTACTGGCCCATGTTCTTTTAATCTTGTCATTTTTGGAGCAAACAGCTGAGCTCAAATGTAATCTGGAGCTATGTTGCCACAGCTATGCCACAGAATTTAGGAATTTTGCCTTGGGGATTTTCTGCCATCACCAAGAAGGGCACCTTCAGGGAATCTACTCAGATATTCTACCACTCATGCAGTGTGGAAGAACCCTTGATCAGTGGGGAATGGGAAATGGTGAATAAATATTTCTCTTTCCCAATCCTCGGGAGGAACATCATCAAGGGCATCTTCAAATCTCTTTAGACAGTTCTCAGCAAGCTGGAGTCCCATGGCCCACGGCTATGATTCCCATAGTCAAGGCTCCACCCTCGGGTCGGCTCTTTCGTCTTCGGCCCCATTCTTCCAAGTCACCCACCCATGTTTCTTGAAATCACTTCCTACAATGAAGTCCTAGCACACAAGACTGTTTCACCTTCTTCTTTTAGAAAGAAGTCATGTTAACACTTGTGAAAGTGAAGTAGTCAAAAAAAATTGAACCCACAAATGATAGAGAAATAGTTGGTGAACAACACTTTCAAATACGACATAGAGGTCAAAAAAGATGAAGAAGTTTAGAGACAAGTGGTAATCAGTACACTGGGGAGGTGAGTGAGGAAGCAATATTAAAATAAATTACAGAGTAAAGGGAGGTAAGTAAATGGAGACTACTCTCTTTGGAAGGAAATGAACAGACTGAGCTGACAGCTGGAGGGATATACAGGGCACAGTAAGAAAAGACAGATGTTCCAAGAGATAAATACGCCCAATGGAACGCAGGTATCCGTGCGCCACATTTGTGGAGGAAAGGCCCTTTCAGGGCTGAGTTGTAGAGGGCAGTTTTGCCAGGCGAAGGGGTGAATGGGGTTGCAGACAAACTCCTGAAAGGGCAGTAGATTCTGAAAGAGGAACGTCAAGAATAGCAGCCTGGCTGGAGCACACACT
This sequence comes from Anoura caudifer, assembly GCA_004027475.1. Lineage (NCBI taxonomy): Eukaryota > Metazoa > Chordata > Mammalia > Chiroptera > Phyllostomidae > Anoura > Anoura caudifer. Next base: position 137,876 of record PVKU01002689.1, read on the forward strand.
GTTACAACGGTTGCAGATGCTGCTGGATACAGGGCGGGGCCAGGCTGTGATGCTTGTCTATGGTGGCCCAACCCCCTGCCCCTATCCGCTGAGCTTTCCTTATCAGGAGCAATTAAGTTATGGAAGCAGGAATCAGTCCCATTCTCATCCTAACAAAATTGACAATAATTCCTGGGTGTAATCCAGTTCTTAGTCCATAATTAATTTGATCCGACTGTCTCAAAATATTTTTTACAGTTGGTTTCTTTGAATCAGAATCTAAAGAAGGTCAATACGTCGTAGTTGCTTATTATGTCACTTGTCTTTTTTCATGGAGACAAGTGGTCCCCTCACATTTTTCATGACAGTTACTTGTGAAAATTGAATTCCTTGTTAGGAAAATTGAATTCATACATTTCAAAGCCTCACTGTTGAATTGTCAGAGAAGGCTGATTTTTATAATTTCTGCTTTTGGGGAATTTATTGAGGTTTTCTTTACTAACCAAAAAGGCCATTCTTTACAAATGATTCATAGACCCTGAGAAAAGAAGGTTTATTTATATTTGGATAATCATGTTAATGCCTTTACAGTCCCATCAGCCCAGCAGATGCAGAGTGCGTGCACTAAGGGAAAGGTGAGCATCACTACAGGAGTCTATACCTGCCCAGGTCAGCCTGTCTGTGTACTGAACAACATTCCTTTGTCGAGAACCTGAAGCTAATGGTCACCAAGTTCTCCATGGCATGGGGTTCCCTGCCTTTCATCAGAATTCTGTAGAATGTACTCAACATGACCTTAGCAATAAGAAGGTAGCCCAGGAGAAAGTGGTGGATAATGACAAAAATGATATCAACAGCTCTTATCTCACCATTTTGCCACAAATAATTGTGGGGAGAATTGCTATAAAAATGAAGAAAATGACTCCTTAGTCCCGAAGGATCTCTCGTACTGATTGGCAGACAATATAAATGTCCTTTCCCAGTTTGGCAAACAGCCCAACTGTGTGACATTTTTGGTAAGCCTAAACACAACTCATGGCAGATGTCTTGGGCCATCAGCAGCTGATTGCTCCTGCTCCTCCACCAGCCCATCCACAAATCACCGTGGAGCAGCCACTGGCATGAGGCACATGCTGTCCCCCTCACCCCAGTGCCGTCCCCGAACGCCAGGCCCTACCCTGTGAACACACATTGGTCAAACCCAGACCAGTCTTGCAGGGGTCATCGGTTAAAGTTTCCTGGAGCAAACACTCCTCTAAGTCTTCAGACTATAACACATAAATTTGCATTCAGATATTAGTAATAGAGAACACAAATTCCAGTGGCTTTAAGAAGATAAAAGTTTGCTTTTCTTTTCCAAGGAAAATAACTTTGAATGAGATAGTCGAGGCAGCTACAGTAGCTTCAGAGTACCGTTAGAGGACCGAGATCCTTCTGTCTTTGTCACTATAACAGGCCTAAAATCTCTGGACTTTCTCTTTTCCCTTTCATTTCTACCTTGAGAGCAGCCAATGATTTTTCTGAGCTTACCTCCTTATGAAATTCAGCCAATAGCACCATATCCAAGAATGAATATTCTGTTTGCCAACTTCTTCACCTAAGGCCACCCACTCATTTAGCTTATTATCTGCCTTCCAAATTATTGCTGACAGTTTTATCAAATGTCTCACTGATGTGTAAATTGGATGCCATCTTTGTGGCCTCAGTAACAGTTTCCTTGCCATTCTCTGCCCAGACACAAAGTCCATATCACATATATTGTTTGTTCCCCCCCTTTTAGGTACAGGTAGTTGCCAGCACGGGCTAGTTATGCGGCTGTGATAAACAGCCTTAAAGATGCCGAGGCTTATAACCACAACTTTTATTTCTTACTCAAGCTAACCATACTGAGACTCAGCTACATATGTTCTTCATCTCAGGCTGCACACTTAGTGAGCACTTCCTCTCCAGGATGTTGCTGGGTGCGAAGTAGAAGAAAGAAAATGTGGTAGCTCTTCAAGCTTTGGCTAAAAAGTTGAACACATCATTTCTGCTCATATTTCATTGGCCAAATTCTCATGTCAATGGAGTAAAGAAATACAATTCTCCCATAGGGAAGAAGATGATAGGCTACATATCCAAGCTTGGAGTCAGTGGGGCAGGTTGTATGATCCTTCCACATAGAGGGTAAAGCAGATGCAGTCAGCCCGCTACGAACGTTCTCTGGCCTTTGCTATTTCAGGACACGTCAGCCTCACATCCAGCTGTCAGCATGGAGCTGTCCCTGTCTGTGTTTAGAACAGGCTCACGATGCCAGGGAAGCAGTGCCTTCTCCCACGGCTCTCAGCCAGTAAACACTCCAGCTCCCTCACCCCTCGGATAAGGTGACTCTGAAGTCGCCCGTCTGCACTGAGGTGGGGTTGGACTTGCTTTTTCCACATTAGCATTTTCTGTGACCACTCCCCAAATAAGCTACTTGAACTTGAATCCTTACTTCAGTGTCTCCTTCTGGGAACGCAAACTAAGACAAAAGGACAGAAAATATTTAGAGCAATGATACAATCTGCACAAAGAGAAGAATGGCTTTGGGCGGTCATTAGCAGTCTCTGCCAGAAATTCCATCATCACAGTGGATCTGCCCACCTTCTCCATGCTTCTGTCCTCCAATCTGTTCATCTCCTGGTCAGACCCAAAACATTGTTTCCCAGAAGGGGTAGGGACTCCTGTAATAGATTATTTTCCTCCACTTCTGACCACGGGAAGCAATAGTAGTCATTTACTCTAAACAGAACTTACCACCCTGCTTTTCAAGGGACCTCAGGATGTTTACACAGAAATTCCCTTTATAGGCACACACGCTCTCTGCCCACAGTCCTAAGCCATCTGCATCACGTGGGGAGGCTGAGAGCAGGTGCACCCAAGTCCCTCTCTGTGACTTTCCCTCGCCTACTTTCCTCCCATAACAAAGCATTCCTTGCCCACAAAAATCGTCTTGCTAGTGCCATCCTGCATGAAACAAGCCTTATGCATATAGAAAACACTTTCTCTGCACAAATGCACACATACAAGCTAGAGACATAATAATTTAGTTTACTGTGACAAAAAAATTATAAAAAAATCTAAATTCTCTCTCTCTCTCCCACACACACACACACACACACACACACAATCACCCCAAGAATCCAGTTTGATACTAATCATCTCACCAGCTGCAACACTTTGAGATTAGTAAGCGTGATAGCCCACAAGTTAGTATCACATATTTCATAGGGCAGTGTAAAATACAGCTGAATTTGCTCCTTGTGGTATAAAACATTCTCTTTCCTTTAGGAAGAAAGTAAATATAAAAAGATTTAAAAGGAAACAAGAACAAAAATAAAAAATTCCTATTCAATACCACCCAGAAACCAGGACTTGGTTGTAAAATATTTTAAAATCCATTAATTTTAAAGAACTGATGTGGCTTATTGTTGTGAACACTAGAAATCAGGCTCAGGATAATATCGGAGGAGCTATGACAGGGAGAGCACAAACCCTGTACTGCAATCATTGCATATTAAGCTCAAAATTTTGCAGCAATAGAAAGATGGGAGAGAATTAGAGCAATCTTATGTCCTGATGCAAACATACATACTTTGCCTCCAAACATAAAGATTTCCTCAGACATTCTTTGTGGAACATTTCAATTGTTTCGTATTCCCTCCTGTTTGCATCCTAAGCATCTTCCCTTCTCTTGGCAACGTAGCTGCTGACCCAGTGTTGCATCCCAGGTCCTGTTCTGCGCAGGGAAAGGGTGCCGGGCAGTGGTTCCCGCCCCTCCAGTCCAGAACAAGCTCAGGGGGCAGGAAGGGCCCTGCATTGCCATTTGCATATAATCTTTGCTGAAGCCAGGGGACAGTTATTTCTTTGAAGAGATGTCCCTGAAGGGGGAAAAGTAATAGAATGACACACAAGAGACCTTTGCAGATTGATGACACAGCGCTGGAGCTGACAAAACCTAGATGTTGAAAACTATCACATCCCTTACATTAAGGCTGCCAGACCTTAGGAATCTAAGAGAGGCGAAATTCATAATTTAAAAATGATGACAGGTCATAAGACTTGCAAACTTTTAATTTTACTGAGTGAGGAACAGTAAGAAAAACTGAAAAATACCTCTTATTAGAGCCACTATTTTAAAAAGGGAAGAACATGTGTTACCTCCCTTCTTAATGACCACATATTGATTTATAAGAACTGAGCGACACAGTCCCCATTGTGCTCCAGGTTGACAACATCCCTAGGCTGTTGAAACCACGCTGGTCCCACTCCATTCTGAGGACTGATATTAGGGAAACACTCCCTCAGGCATCCCCCTGGAAAAGCTCTGGTCTCCTTGGCAGTGTTTTTTGGCAGGCTTCAGATGCCATACAGTTTGACACTGAAGCCTCTGGTTCATACACGAACTGCACGAACTCTGAAAGTAGCTGAATACTTTGGCAATTAACTCCCCTGATAGATCTATAAGAATTTATGTTCTAATGTCCACTCAGGTAACTCTTGAATTATCTGTTAACATGTATCTCCACATGGGTTCACAAGAACAAATTAAAACAAATTCACTGAGGAAAGTGTTTCGCTATAAACAGTTACAGCAATTTAGATGAAATTTTGGGCAGTATTTCTGAAAGTGTTTCTCTATCTCTCCGTTCAGCAGAACACATATTTAAAATACGGCTGGTCTTTTCTCTGTTAGAAGAACCTGAGCCAAAGTCAAGGTGAAAGGGAATTGCATTTGGTCAAGTACCTTCTTTGAGTCCAATGCAACGTGTATCATCAGGGTTCAATCTGGTGAATCTGTCATAGGTCTCTGTAAAAAACTGAAGGCGGGTTTTCACCAGGAAACTGAGGCTTGTAGCTGGATCTTTCCACCCAGGTAATTATTTGTTAATTAAGAAAAGTCCATATTTTCAAATATACTAAAGTATATAGGAAGGAATTTACAGAATTTACATTAAAATATGTCAACCATGTAATGAATACATAGTTTTAAAATATAAAGAGAGAAGAAGAAATGGTGTAAATGTGGCAAAATTGCAATAACTTTTGAAGTGGACAGGTAAATGAGAGTTCATTGTCTTACCCTCTGTAATTTTGAGAATGGTTTGATCCTAATAAAATTTGAAACTCATAGTTGAAAGAAAGGCTACAAGGAAAAAGAAATTTATGTTATGTTGGTTGGGGCAAAGGAATGGAAAAGATCAGGTTATAAGATTTTTTTTGGAAGCAGAGGGAGACAGACATTGAAGCACAGACAACTGGTACATGTGCAAACTGTAAGGTACATGTTTAAAAATCAATCAACATGCAACAATTCTCATAAAGGCTGGTTTTCAGGCAGGAATCATCAATGGATACTTCATCTGGAAGAGTTTTTCTGATGAAGAACAAGATACTTGCACATGACTTATTAGTTGAAATAGAAAAAAAATCTGAAGTATACAGTGGATAAATTGGATAATATCTTGCCCAGATGATCACAACTAATGTCACATAGACATAATGTGCCTCCAGATATGATACCTGGAGAAAGACACATGACCATGTAGAACTTACATGGACAAAGGTAGTGCCCAAGGGATGCGGGGTAAGACCTTAGAAGAATCTTGGAACCTTGGACAGCCATGTGAGAAACAATGACCTCACTGGTTAGAAACCATCTTAGAACTTATGTGAAGTGGAAGTAAGAGTCTTCCTCTTTTTTAAGTTTAAAAACAACTAAAACCCAACTTAAATACTTTAAAGCAAACTGAACTCTTGATTCAGAGAGAACATCAAGAACAATTGCAGAACTTTTAGAATGACAAGAAAATTAGAAACTCATATATGAACATGTGGCATGTTCTCAGAGTTATTTCATTGTTATAAATGCTTTATTTATTAAATAATAAAAATAACAAATGAGTAAAGAAATCAGTTCAAGAAGTTATATGAAGAACAATAAAACAAACCCCCAAAAAGACAGGGCATTAATAAAATTTTAAGCAGGAAATATATAATTAAAAGAAGTAGGTTGCATATTTCAAAGAACAAGTTTTTGAAGAGAAATAATGAGTTTTTCTGACAAACATAATCTCAAAAAGAAAATTGCAAAACATAAATTCACAACATTAAGTTTAAAAATACGATATAACCAGAGAAATGGATATTGCTTTCAAAGTATAAGAAAATAATACATATTACCAATTCTTACACAAAATATTACAGATTATACAGATATAATATGAAATAAATAGCTATGGGAAAAATAAAAAATGTTACCAAAGAATAAGGTTCCTAAAAAGATCTAGGTTCAGATATGTTTTATAGATTGGTTATTTCAAAGTATTAAGGGACAGAAAATTTTCATATTATCCAAACTTTTCCATAACTGATGAAAAGCTTCATAGCTCATTTTATGTAATGAATCTAATCTTATACTGAAATCTAACAGAGAAAACCAAAACATATATTTAAAAATAAAGTAAAACATAAAATTAAGAAAAAAATTTAAGTGATTGTTTCATTATACATTTATAATATGTGAACTTTCCTGTATAAATGCTATATACTTCAATAAAAAGCTAACATCAAAAATAACATCACATATATATAAATTCTAAGCTCTTAAATAGTTAAATTCAGTTATTCTTTAAAAAGTGATACATTAAGAGCAATTAGGTCATTACTAAAAATCTTATCCTTGCCTTACGATTTCTTAGTAAAAATTATAATAATAACACTTATTACATCAAATGAAAAATTATGTAATAAGATAAAAAGTCATTCAGTAAACATCAATACATTATATACAAAATCTTGAACTAGAAATAAAATGAATATTTATCTAAAGCTAGCTTAGTATATAAGAATAAAATACCAGAAACAGTCTTATGAAAATAAGGAAGGAGGCAAAGATTTGAACTGCTGCCTTTTCTTGAACCTTGTATTAAAAGGTTCCATCAACAGCATAAAACAAGAAGTATAAGTAAGTTGTTTAACAATTGCAAAGGAGGAGATACAATTATTATTTACAGTGCCTACCATTCAACTAGAAAAATGAAGAGTATGAGCTGGAAAATCTTATACAACTAAAAAGATGTTCAGAGATTTTATATATATATAAATGTATACTGGTATACATATATGTATAAATGTGTATATATAAATATATATATGTAAAAAAACAGTATCTGCAGTGGAAAATGTTTACTTTCACAATGGAAAACAAAGCTTTTAATACCTAGGAATTCACTCAGCAGAAAAAAATGGGCAAAAGAATTTTATAATGAAAATAAAATATATTGATACGCACGACATTCTGGAATGAAAATAAATTGTCAAGTAAATTTAAAAATGAAAATAATGTCTATAAAAAAACCTCCAAGTTTTTTTTTATAAACCTGGCAAATTGATGATAAAAGTTCACTTTAAAAAATATAGGATGATACTTGCCAAGAATATTTTGAATAAACATGGAATATGCAAAGGAATTTCCCAATCAAATATAGCCATAAAGAGAAAATAATTTTGTGTTGGAAACAAAAAAAGAAAAAAAAAACATATGCCTAAAACTTTAAGTGTATGTGACAATGGATTAGAAAAAGAGCAACAAAATTCTCATTTTCCAGCAAGCAAAGTAAAACCTCCTAAGGAGTAATTGGAACATACACCTAAGAAAACCCAGTAACGTCCATAAACAAGGAATAAAAGCTGCGCAAGCCTTGTAAAACTTGCAAATGCACAAGGCATGTACCTCCTGACCCTCTTCCCTTGCTAGTTGCATGGAATGGGTACTCAGTGCTCTCTGAGGCCCGCAGTGAAGTCACAGATTCTACCCACTCGGCTTCTGAGTTCGGTTCTGCCATCACGCTGCCACATCCCCCCATTCTAGGTCAGACAAAAGTGCTCTAGACAAACAGACATGGTGGTTTGTACGATGTGTCCATGGGAGGATCCCTCTATCTTCAACTCGCCTCTGCCCTGTGGCTTTTGTCCAAAGGAACTCTTTTTTTAAATGTGGGAATATGACAATGGAGGGAACCTCTCCTTCTGCTTGTTGGAACTGCAGGTCACCAGAAGTCTAGAAAAGACATTGAGAGGTAGCATGGACCTTGTGAGGGTCTGAGAGCTACTCCACATCCCCCAGGCCTCACAGAAGCACAGGAGAGCCACTGACCCCTTCCTGTACCAAATAGAAGGTCATGGAAGGTCTAAGGGAAGCCCAGCTGAGTGGACTACGCCTGACTGCTGAGAGGAGCAGCTTACATGGACCTGGTAACTGGACGTCTGGTGAAACCAGAGCCATGTTGGTGGTGCCAGAGTCGATGACCAGCACCCAGTGCAAGACATCTGGACAATTCACAGGCAGCCCTGTGGATGTGGACTGTGCCCAAGGCCTGGATCAGTGCTGTCAGCAGTGAAGGCCAGCAAAGAAGCAATAATCCAACCGCACCACTGCTATCCTATCATATACAACATGGTGTACACACATGACACATATACACACATCTCAACATGATGTTCATAAGCTCCTTCGTCCTAAAAAAAGAGGCAAGAACAAAGCATGATTGAATTATACAAAATGCTTCTGGATTTACTGAAAAGCCATTGCAATGAACTGAGCAAAATTTGCAATTAAATAGATTTAATTGCCTGCTGCTGGGCAAGCTTGAGGCTAAAAATCAGAAATTAAATTGGGTTAAAAAATAAATTCTAGTTTTGCATGCCTGAGTCAGTGACTGTGAAATTCATGCTTATTATACTTGAATCAAGTCAGATCCATCCTTGTTTTGGCAACCCTTGATAGCTCCCCAGTTGCACTTCAAATGAAATCCAAACTCTCGGCCCACAGGACCCTGAGTGGTCTCACCCCAGCTTACGTCTATGCTCTCTCCCTCTTATCCACAATATCCCAGCAGCACGGTTCTTTCTTCTTGAAGAGTGCAAGATCTCTCCTGTCTAAAGCTTTCTTACTTTCAGGGCCCTTTGTCTGGACAGCTGTTTCTTTGCTTGAAATGCAATTTCCTAGTTTGTTTTTCCCTTTTAAGTTCCTTTGTATTCTTTAATTCTCACCTCCAATGCTACAACCTTAGAAACACTCTCTAATTTTCCTAACTAAAATAAGGTTATTTTCTAATAGTCCCTTATACGTATTTTCTTCATAATGCTTTGTAGAACAAATTCTCTATTTATCTCATTTGCTTATTTGTTGTCTATTATCTGCCTCCTCCCATTGAATGTAAACTTCCTGAGGGCTAGGACATCATTTGCTTTTTTTTCCCCATTGTGAATCCCTATTTCATGCTATAGTGCTTGGGGCATAGGATGTATTCAATAAAGCTTTTTTCGATTGAATAAATCGCTCAAGTATTTAAAATCATGCTATAGAAGAATATGCATAGATAAAGAGAAATATTTGATATATTAAGTGGAAAAAGTCAAATTATAAATAGATGACCTCAATTTTACATGTAGATGTAAATATAAACACATAACTGAATACCAACCTTTTTAACCCCTGGAATAAAATGTACCAAAATTAACAGTGATTATTTTGGGGTACTGAGATTATAGACCATTTCTATTTCTTCTTTTATATCTTACTAAATTTTCCAATGTTTTTATCTTATACATATATGAAAATTTTTAAAAGTATTAAATATCTTAAATATAGTCATTGTCTTATGAAATTTTATATTTTTGAGTCTTTTTTCTTCTTTGTGTTTTCATCCATTTTTAATGCTACGTAAGAAAGAGGAGATTTTATTGTAGAAACAGGAGACTCAGGTTGAAATCCATCTACCTCCCAAAGAGCATGTAACCTGGAGCAAGTTACTCAAATTTTCTGAACCTCCACTTCATCATATAAAGGAAAGTATGTTAAATGGGAATCATTAGAAGTATCTCACAGGAGATGATATATAAAAAAACTTCCCAGTGTGCCTGGTGTAAAAAAAAAAAAAAAATGGAGAAAGACAAGTTGTTGAGTAGCTGCCCTCCCACTTCCCATGTTTCCTTCACATCATGCCCTTACATATTGTTCTTCCCCCTTTCCTTTCCTATTTGATCTGCAGCCCATCAATTGCAGGATTATGTCCGGAGTGTCTTCTGGATGCGGAGCTCTTGCTCATTTCTTTGAGAAGGCTTGTGTGCTTAATATAAAACGGACTACATGACAGGGCCAGAAAAAAAAAGGATTCGGGGTACTCTCTGAGTTCTGGTTCTAAATGATCACCACCGTTTTCCTTTCTCTCACTGTTTCCTGTAGAGCATCGAAACTCTTGGCACCGAAGGATGAAATGTGCACCCTTTAGGCTAGAATTTGAAAAGTTTAAGGAAAGAAAAATGATCATATAAATAATATTCTACATGCCTTTTCCTGGCCAAAGGAGAGGTCAGAAACTTCAAAATTCAAGATTTGAAATATATTTAGCACATATGTGGCTGTGGGTAAAAAAGGACAGATCTAATTTCAAAAAGAGAGAAAAAATAAGTTTTAATTTATTTTCAAACTAACTCAGGAGAGATTTGAAAGCTGCAATGTTATAATCTGGTTGGCTTCCTGCAGCAGCACCAGGCACTTCCATTTCATGTGGGCAAACAAAATGAGGCAAACGACCCAGGATTAAATGAAAACAGGTGGATGGAGTGATGCATTTACATTTTACCACCTGGTATAAGAGTATTTTCCTCTTATGATTTTATAGGCTTGGGGGCTATTGAAGTAATAACACCATCTATAAATCAAATCAATATTCATTAAACTCATTGGGAGAAATTTAGTTAGGAAAACAGCCTAGATGGACAAAAAGGCCTTTGTTTTTATTGTATTTTACAATAGGGAACATTCTAAGCTTTAAACATTAAGGCAGGAAGGAGCTAACAATAGAAATTATTTTAGTGTGGGATTGGACTTTGGGGAGACTGTGCTTCTCTAAAGAGAACATATTTACAGGAGAAGCCTGAGTTTAGACAGATAGTGTATTTTCTTTGGACCCCCGAATAATAACCCTAAAGTGATTTCCCTCTCCATCTGCCCACTACAGCTCCCCACCACCAGCAACATTCTCTGTTCCCTGCCTGATTCTGGTTCATTTGCATAACTCTTCTCAGATGCCCAAAACACTTCACTCTCTGCAGACGGGTAATGCTAAGGCTGCTGCTGTATGTTCAGAAGCAACAGATTATTATATAATCATAACTGTACACAGCACAGCAGGCTTATCTCTAGACACCAAGACTAAAATATCCACTTAAAACTCAGATAAACTCTCTTTTCACTGGAGATTTGCCTTTCTGGCACAACATCCTTCCAGAATTTTTTACAAAAACTCAGTCCTTCAAAGCTCATTTCAAACTAGTTTCAGTTCATAAAACATGCAACATGTCCCAGGCTCCGAGAGCTATGCTAAGTACTGAATGTAACAAAAAGAAGGGAAAGGGGTGGGGAAGAAACCTGCCAGCCTCCTTCCAGAAGCTTTATATAACTTACCTTGTTGACATACCATTTACTGTTCCTTAAGCTAAGCTACAGAGGACAACTAATTTTTATAAGCTAGTCACCTAGAGTTGAACCCAGGTGTGTATAATTCTAAAGCTCATGATTATTTTACTATCCTAAAGTTTGAGATGACACAGAAGGAATAAATATTTGTGCTAGGATTAGTCAAAGTTCTATTCATTAGATGTAACCTTGGAAAGAGAGAGCATTGCGTACATTTAGAAGACATTCGTTGGCAAGTCTACCCACCCTTGTCCTGTTTCTGATGATACCTTTGGTTTGTGCCGAGATGGCAAGGGCATAATAGACAAGAAACGGAATTTGTGTTGCTTCTGGAACGGGGAGGTGGAAGGATGAGCATAAGACCTGTAAAATCCTCTTTAGTCTCCTCAGGGCTTGTGAGTGGGGTATCTATGAAAACAGTTGAATAAAACTTGAGCTTTGAATCCCAGTTTATCTGAAGGGAAGAGAGACACACAGTTCATGTAGATCCAGGAACTGATGGGTCAGGGAGGACTCTACTGATCTGTGGATCAGAGTTATATTTGATGTACTCTTTCAGATGCCCCCTCATCCTGACTCTCCTGTTGGTGAAGAAATATCTACCTTTGTGTTGAAAACATAGCTATTCAGACTACAGTTGTGTGGAAGAAGAACCAGAAAACCAACTCTAAAGGAGTAAAAATACATTATGTCTTCTTAAAAGATTGCCTTTTAAGGTCTACATGTGTTCAAAATGTGATTAAGTCAGATTGTAGCAGGAAACCCCATACCAACAGATGAACTTTATCTCACAAGGCAAGTTCGGGATCCCCAGATTGGAAGGATAGTGGTGAATCGTAAGGGGCTGAAGCAACCGTGTCTTTATTACTTGCTAGAATCAGAGTGTTTTCATTCAACAGTGATGAGAAAGAAACTTCTGCAAAAATCAATTCAATGCTTTAAAAAAAAGTTTTTCGTTTTTTTTTTTAACAATGATCTCAGACTTGGTGCAACTTGGACAGCATGCTGAGAGGCCCACAGTCCAATGCAGTTTAAAAATCTCTACCCCAGAGCCAGCCTGGGCACTCACAGTCTGCTATATTCAGTTCATTGTTCGTTCCCCCATAAAGCTGGTATGTTATACTGCAATGAGTATCTTCAGGCAATGCCAGGAACATCTACCTAATGACTGATACTTGCATGATGGCAAAAGGAAAATATATCATTTCTGGTTTCAACCAAGAATCCCTGGCAAAATTGCAACGTCTTTTTTTTTCCCAGTGCCATGCCTTTTCTTGATATGGTTTTCTGGCTAAATAATGACAACACAAGAAGGCCAAGAAAGTTCTTCAAGTTGAAGGGTTAAAGTTATTCTAACTATAGCTAGTCTTTACTGTTTCAGAGAGCAAAATGAAAACTGCTTAGTGGAAAAACATCAATCAAAAAAGAAATCACTGCTTACTACTCAACACAATTAAATGCATGACAGTGATTGCCTTTTCTAAATAAGCAGTGTACTAGTCAATCATTACTTATCACATGGTCCCTTTACATAATTAAGCTATTATTTTCATGTCTTATTTATTATTTGAAGAGGAACAATGAGATCTTTAATAATAGAACTTGATGCTTCAATTTCACATCTTCAGAGGAAAGAAAGCCAATGTTTTAGAGTGAATGATGAAAATATCAAAGTGTTTCCTAATATAATTGTCTTTTTTAAAAATAAAAGAGCATGCTACCCATTTCTGTTCTCTACATCAGCAATTTACAACCCATGTGCCACAAGAATTTTTAGAACATGTGATATCTGATTATTTAATCAGAGGCCCTGATCTTTTTTCCCTTAGATTGTCAAATAAAAAAATGACAAGAGCCAACACAACAATAGCTGTCTGGTGTGAATGAATCACAATTATATATATATATATATATATATATATATATATATATATTCAGATGGGCAAAAAATATCTTTTTTGATGTACAGCAGAATTTTAGTAATTAGTTTACATGTGCCATGAGATGAAAAAGGTTGGAAATAGCTGCTTTGGATACAGCATAGATTCTCTGTCGTGTCATTTATATCAATTAAATAAGCACTCCACCCAGCCCCTTTTCAGCACCCCTGTACAGCCAATCCAACCAGCATAGAAATGATACTCTATCTCATTATGGCATACGGTCACAGACTCACACAATGAGGGAACGTACATACCAGAAATAAACACGTGTTAGGGACTGAACTGTGCCCCCCATTCATGTGTTGAAGCCCTAATCCCTAATGTCATGTATCTGGGGATGGACATTCAAAAAAGTAATTATGATTAAATGAGCTTATAAGGATGGGTGACTATTGCAATAGGAATGTCGCCCTTATAAGAGGAGAAACAACAGGGATATATATTCTCAGAGGAAAGGCCGTGTGAGGACCGAGCAAGAAGTCAGCTAACTGCAAGCCAAGGGAAGAGGCCCCAGGAGAAACCAAACCAGTGAACACCTTGACCTTGAATTTCCAGCTTCCAGAACTGGGAGGAAATAGATTTCTGTTGTTTAAACAACCCCTACAGTAGTATTTTGTTGTGGCAGCCCTAGCAAATGAATAAGGCCTTACCAATAAGAACATACCACAGTGTTTTAATATTGTCATCAAGTTTATCATTTCAAATTCAATTAGCTTTCTTTCTGCAATTCATTTGCTCCTTTGACCAACATAGACACATTACTAGATGCTAGGATTAGCCTTGGATCTCATCAGAAACATCCCTGCCCTGATGGCACTATGTTCTCATTGAGGGACAGACAAAAAATGATTAAACAAGCAAATAAGCAATGGGATTTTAGGTACTGGTAAGGGCGGAGGGAGAATTAAACACACTGAGATGACAGAGGGCCTGCTGGAGTGACTGCTACAGGAGTGGCAATCAGGAAGGCTTTGTGAGAAGGGGCTATTTAGGTTGAGACTTGTAGGATAAGAAGGAGCTAACCAAGTGAGGAGCTAGGAGAGACGTTATTCAGACAGAGGCAAAGCCCTGATGGGAAGGGGCTTGTTTGCTCGAAGCTCTGGAAAAAGACCAGTGTAACTAGGTCATGAGCAAAAGCAAGAATGGTATGTGTATTTGGAGAAGAGGCAGGGGCCTAGAGTGCTACAGGGAGTAAGTATTAAAGGCCTAGAAGGGTACTGTTGCCTGTTTCATAGAGTAGTCATTGATACAAGACTATACTTTTCTTTTTCTCTACCCCTTTGTAATATACTTTCTCTCTGGGATTCTGTGAGTCTACACCTGTCTTGCTTTTCTCCCACACAAGGGCCTGCTCCTTCTATATCACCTGCTTGGCCCTTTTCTTTTCTACGAGTAGTGTAAATGTCAGAGGGTCCCGTGGCCTTGTAGGAGCCCCTCTTCTTTTCTCTTTCTCATTTATCCACGCTCTTGATGTCACATGGTACTTGATATCCGCCCTTGCATGCCTAATAGACAGTGTCATATTATCATGAACTAAACAAACTTTTAATTTCCACCTCTGACCTATTCCTCACCTAGTTTCCTCCATCCCAAGTACTGACTCAGCCCTCCCAGTACTCATTGCTCAAGTTCAAGAACAGAAAATGCCTCCCATCCTCTTATTCCCCATTTCCACAATCTATCAGCTCAATCTATCCATTCAACCTCCAAAAAACACCTCAAACCCACCACTCACTTGCCCTCATGAAGTCCAGTTACCATTCCCTGCTGTAACTAGAATAGCCTCTTAATCTTTGGATTTCCATCTTTGCCCTCCCTGCCACCTATTCTGGACCCGGTGATCGGTGATCTTGTAAAAACACAAGTTGCATTGTGTCACTTCTTCCACTGGACTTCCACTGTACTTAGAACACAATCCAAGGTAGCAGGCCGGGTTTGCCTGCTTACCCAGGCTCAGCAGGCACCCCCCACCCACTTATCCATTGGGACCCATGCACTGACCTCACTCTTCCTACAGCCACTTCCTGTGGACCCACTGCACCATCGTTTCCTCTATCCAGCATGTTCTGTCTCCACACTTCCATGTGTCTGACTCCTCACCTCAGCTCTTTTCTTTTCAGAGAGGTTTTCCGTGGCACCCAATGTTAAGTGTTTCCTCCTAGTATCGTTGCTTATCCTCGGTTAGTCTTGGTCACATTACCCTGCTTATTGCCTTCTTTGAACTTTCCTCAATCTAAAATAATGGTTTTATTTTCTGTCTCCCTTTAGTAATATTTAAGCTCCATAAGGGTAGAATGCTCTTCTGTCCGTTGTATCCCCCAAATCTATGCCAAGTAAATGAGTAGAAGCTGTAGCCCTTTCTTGCTAATGAAAGGTTTGGTTTTATACAGATTTCCAAGAAAGCTTTTTATGATATACCTGTCATCAGAATGAAATAGACAGCTAGACCTTCCCTCACTACCAAGATTCTTGCTGATAAAGGTGAACCATTGGTTCTAATAGCCTACACTTAATGGGATGCAATGCTACCACACTCTTACTGTGCCTCTGTTTTGCCTAGAGTGATTTACCTTGCATCAAGAGAAAAAAAACAAATAATTTTCTTTTTCTTTTAATTGCTCCCAAGGAGTTCACAAACCCAATAAGGAGAAGTGTTTTAAAAGCTATAATATGATACACAAAACTTAATGATAAAAGATGCACAGAATATAGATTATGGGGCAATTTGCTCCCCATGAGAGTAAGACGGCAAAGAAAGTAGCAGAGCAGGTAACGTTTGAACAAGACTTTGATGGGCAACTGTGACCATCAGAGAGGCAGGGCATTTATAAAATGGAACTGCTTGACCAGTTTGCCAATGCGAACACATGTGACATTTTTCAAGAACAACGTGTCATATCAGGAATGAGAGTGAGCAATTATTCATGCAGCTTGATATCGGAGATGGTACTATTTGGTTTCCAATTCTACAATTCTAGGTTCCTATGCTGCTACCATAGATCAGAGTATGAAAACTGACTAAATCTAGTTTATGGATGTCTTTTGTTTAGCCTACAGTGTTTTTAAAAATCTTAACTTGATGCCAACATGAAAAGTCAGGAGATTTCATGTAGAAACGTGAATTTCTGACTTTCCTTGAAAAACCAGATGGTGCATCGGGACTGGCCAGCACTCCACAAGGCCACCTGAGGCTATGGTGACAGGTCCGTTTGAGGGGACAGGCAGGCAGGCCAGACTTTTCCAGTTTCCTCCCCACTTGCTCCACAGTTTACCTACTTGGCACCATGAACTCTGAGCTTACAGCCCCTGGGCTCAACGTATTTACACTGACAAGAAAAATTATGAGATTTAAGATGACTTTAAAAAAAATTTTTTTAAAGATCTTATTTATTTACTCTTAGAGAAAGGGGAAGGGTGGGAGAAAGAGAGGGAGAGAAACATCAACATGTGGTTGGTTGCCTCTTGTGTGTCCCCAACTGGGGTCCTGGCCCGTAACCCAGGCCAGGACTTTTGTCCATTTTTATATGGATGGACTTTTTGTTTTTGATTTGTATTTTTTATATATTCTGAATAAATTTATTTAATTGAGTATATATACTAGAATACATTCTCCCAATCCATGGCCTGCCTTTCACTCTTAAAATGATACCTTTTGACAAAATGAAATTCTTTTTATGAATGTCAGTTTATCAACTTCTTCCTTTATTATCTGTGCTTTTTTAATCTGTTTTAAACTTTATATTTGAATTGCTCATTGTTAAGACATTTATGCCTATAACTATATAAACATAATGTGGTTGTTCTGTGTATACTGTCCTGGTAACCTACAACTGTAATAAATGTATTTATTTTATGTACTCAATAATAGTATATTTTCTTATCTTACCGAGCATTCTGGGACTTACACAACAATGCTGAACAGAAGTTATATAAGTTATCTATTACCAACATAACAAATCTGTACATTTAGTAGCTTAAAACAACAAGCATTGATTATTTCATAAGCCAAGGATGTGGGTGGAATTTATCTGAGTCCCTCTGGCTTACGATGCCTTCCAAGACTGTAATCAAACCAGTCAGCCAAGGCTGTGGTCTTGTGGAAGACTTCACTGGGGAAGTGTGGAGGAGGTGATTAATTAATTTCTAGGCTCACTAACGTGTTTGTTGGCAGGCCCAGCTCCCTCATTAGTTGGACATCTTTACAAGTCTATGTCAAAACACGACAGCTGGCTTCTCCCACCAGCAGTGATTTAACAGAGAATGAGAGTGAAAGCCTACATGGAAACTTGGAAATGACCATCTTTTTCATAACCTAATCTCAGAATATCACCCATCATGTCTGCCATATTAAATTTTTTAGAGGTAAATCAACAAACAAGTACAGCTTTCGCTCAAGAGGAGAGGATTAGCCCTGGCTGGTGTGGCTCAGTGGATTGAGCACAGCCTATGAACCAAAGGGTCGCTGGTTCGATTTCCGGTCAGGGCACATGTCTGGGTTGTGGGCCAGGTCCCCAGTAGGGGGCACACAAGAGGCAACCACACATTAATGTTTCTCTCCTTCTCTTTCTCCTTCCCTTCCCCTCCATCTAAAAATAAATAAATAAAATCTTAAAAAAAAAAAGAGGAGAGGATTACACAGGAGCATGAGCACCAGAATGAAGGGACCACGGGGGGACATTTTGGATGTTGCCTACTACGCAACCAGTGATAAAGAGCTTCCTAGCCTCATTCCTAATCTTCATGCAATGCTATCAATATTTCACTGATAAGTTTACTCTTTGTTACATATTTTTAATCCTCTCCTTAGATTGAGAAGGTCCTCGTCTACTCACATTGTTAAAAAGGTTTTCTTGACCATGCACATATATTGAATGTCATTAAATGCTTTCTCCACATCTATTGAGATAATCATGTGATTTTTCTTCTTGTTTTGTTAATGTGTAAATTTGATTTAACTGATTTTTAAATGTTAATCAGCCTTCTTTTTCTGATAAGAACTGAAGGTGGTTGTGATGTTACACTTTTTATACATCAATGGGTTTTATTTGCAAATGTTTTGTTTAGGTTTTTTGTTTGTTTTGTTTTGTTTTTGCCAATGATCATAAGAAAGATTGACTTATAATGGCCCTTTCTTGCGATGTCATCATTAGGAATTGCTATCAGAGTTTTGCTCTAATTAACTTATATAAAATGAATTTGAGGGTGCTCCTTATTTTCCAGAGTATGTATAAAACTGATATTTTTCTCCTTTAATATTGGAAAAAATTATCCACAAAGCTCGTTGGGGGGTCTGAAGATTTCTTTGTTGGATTTTTTCATTAAAAATCTTATCATTTTAGTAAATATCATTCTATTCAAATTTTCTATTTCTCCTGTCACTTTTCTTAAAACAATTCCACATTCAATCTAAGATTTAAATTTATTATCATTTATAAAATCCTCAACTTTTTAATGTCTATAGTATCTATAATGTTATCTCCCTTTTACTCATTATAGTGATGATATTTTATTTCTCATTACTTTTTTTCTTGACTGGTCAAACTGGAGTTTTATCACTTTTAATGTTTCCAAATAACCAAGTTTTGACTCCTGATTGTATCTACTATATCTTTGTTTTCTACTTCATTAACTTTATCAATTTTCTTATGTTTATATCTTTGTATCTAATTTGTTGCTTTTTTTCTAATTATTTGAAACAGCTATTAGATTGTTAAGTTTCACTCTCTCTTAATTTCAAATACATCTAATTCTGGCTTTGGATTCTCCTCTAATTAAGACTTTAATTACATTCTAAAAGGCTTAATGTATTTTTTATTTCATTCAGTTTAAAACATCTTTATTTGTGTTATGATTGTTTTCTTTGACCCATTAGATATTTAAAATTGTTTTCAAAGTTTTCTACCATTTGAGGATGTCTAGAAATTTTAATAATTTTTTTCTAGTTTAATTTCACCTTGGGTAGAAAATGTAACCTGCCAGATTCTAATACTTTCAAATTGTTTGAGACTTACTTTATGGCTCAACATATGATCAATGTTGCTAAACATTCTCAGCATATAAGAATTGGATGTTACAGTCATTGGGTACAGTGATGTATATTTGTCTGTAAGGTCAATTAACAAATCATGTTTTATATTTTTACTTTTTGTTTAACTGTTTGCTGCTAGTCACTGAGAGAATCATGTCATAGACTGCCGTAAAAACTGTACTTGTCCATATCTTTTTAAAATTGTTGTTAATTTCTGCTTTATGTATGGTATTTTGATGCTTCCTTTTCGTGTTATACAAATTTAGTGTTGTTATCTTTTCCTGGTGGGTTAGGTATTTAGGCTTGTTTTGGTTAGTTTAGTGGGAATATGATTCACATATAGTACAATTCACCCATTTAATATGTAAAGTACAATGGACTTAAGTATATTCATATTGTTGCACAATGACCACTACAATCAACTTTAGAATATTTTCATCACTCTGAAAAGAAGTTGTATTTATTTTAAATTCTGTGACTAATCACTCTGATACATGGCTCAGCTACAGGCCTGTTTCTATTAACTGCCACTTTCTTCGTTTACATTTATTTTGTCCTGGATCCTCACATACTTGGTAATTTTGAATGAATGCTGGGCATTGTTAATAAAATACTTCACGGGCTCTGTGTCATGTTATTTTTTTTTTCAGCGAAAATTTTATTTTCTTCTGGTTAGATTTCGAGCAAATCTCCTTAATCCAATCAAGAATTCAGCTAATTCAAACCTAAATTTCTATCTTTGTGAGGGCTGGTCTATTACTGCTATATCTGAGGATATATAGCTTCCCAAGCATCTCAAATGAGCTGTTGGCATATTTACCAGGCATCTCCTTTGAAATGCTCTAAAATTCAAGTTTTGTCTTACCAGTATCACGAGTTTGCTAAAAAGCTATGCTTAATTAACATTTTAGCTTCTAGCTGCTGTTCTCTGCTTTCTGGTTTGCTTTTACTACATGCCATTTACAACTTTGCAAATGCTTTGAGGGTAAAACCTGTATTTTAGAATCACTTCTCTGAAGTTCTCCTTCCTGAGTCATTAGACCTTCAAGTGCCCACTAGCGTAATAACCTTGAACATCAATTTTTGTCTCCTCAAGCTAGTGAGACTACAGAAGGCTTGAGCTATCTCTTTTCTGGTTGGCTTCTTAGCCCTACACCTCTTACAAATTAGTCAATGCCTCTTGGAGAAAAGTAACCAGGAATATTAGGATCACCATGATGCACTTTTTTTTTTTTCAAAATCACAGTTGCTCTCTAAGGCTTCAAACAGCAAGGAATTCTTATTTTCTTTTGTTTGTAATTTACCCACATTTTATAGGTATCTAAGTAGAATGATTGGCCTGTAAAAAAAAAAAAAAAAGCAGAAGTCACAGACTGTTAAAGACTGACAGATGGAAAAATTTTTGTATGAGCTTCAGGTCATCACTATTGCCAATACTTAAATTTTAATGTTTTCCCTATAAAATTTAATCTGATTTTACATTATCTATGTACATAGAAATTTATAGCTGGAAAATATTTCAGAATCTATCTCTTTCTAATCCCCCTACTTTGCAAAAGACTCACCAATGTAGTGGTTGAGATTAGAACACTCAGACTCCTGCTCTCAGTCCAGTATGTGTTCCTACACCATGGTGCCTCATGAATAATACCACCGTATTCCCAAAGCTTCATACTTATATTCTCCTAAAACTGCAGCAGGGTTATTTTTTTAGCTGCAGTGACTTGAGAATGAATGTACTCTCAAAGTTATGCAAACTGTTTCTATAAAATACATCAACAAATTGTAGTCAGATCAGTCTCCCAAGGTGGAAACTATCATCCTTTCATTCTGCATCTTTTATTAAACAAACAAAAAAAACCACAACCCATATGTTCCAGATAAATGAATGACAACATGTGCAGGCAGATTCATGCGTGAAACAAACCTAGGGCAGGTATAATGGTTCCAGGGCTGGAGAAATGTCCACATCTATTGGTGGGGACTTGGGGAGTAAAACCAGAGAAGCCCATCAATCTGAAGTAAATGATAGCACCGTGGCCCCGTTTCAGCAGAACAACCCCCCTGCTGGTACTTTTGCTGCTGCCACTAACTGTAGTTAAAGAAAGTTCATGCTTCTCAGGAGGCCCCAGAACAAGAAAGGCATCTTTAATTTTGAAAAACAGGATAAATCTCTATCTCTCTCTTCCCCTAACAAGCGTTTTCACAGGCCCGCTGGTGGGAGTGGAATTCTGTAGGCGGTGTCTACGTATTGCTTTGGTCCCCAAAGACCAAGCATATTAAGTTAACTGCTCACTGTAAAGTCAACATGGGCTCTACCAGAGACTGGCATTTGGAAGTCTCTCAACAAAACCTTGGCTGAGTGACTTTCAGCATGCCTGTCATGTGACCAAGCTACTGCATGGTGTGAATGAGACACTCAATGCAAAGACTTTTCAAGGGCTGGCTGTAAAAACACAGAATTCTGCCTGGTTACCCATGTGAAACTTTATTTCCCCAGTGCTTATTCTTCCTGAAATGAAGTTCACTCCCTTGAGAGATATGGGAATTCGCTTAAGCAGCGGGAGAGTCATAAAAAGGCAGCTCCCAGTATTTCCTGCCCTGCAGCCAGGGAACAGGCTTGGCACCAGGAACCATTCTGCTTAATACACATCAACACATTGCTCCTACAGAAAGTAAATAAAGGTTTTATTTTGAGAACATAGGGATTCAGACCATGTCATCTTATTTTCAGAGGTCGGTTAATATTATCAGTGATAATTATGACCTAGAAATTCATTTAACACTCAATCAGCTAAGGCCACGGAAAACAGTATTTTCACTTACTCTTGACTCCTGAATCTGCCAAAGGAGACCACAAAAGTCTTGTCAGATAACCAAGAAAAGCAAATAGATTATTTTTTAAAAACCACAATTTATTTCTTAGGCAGTATCAGGCACAACAAAATTTTCTGGAAATGGTCTATATTTTAATTGGAATCTGGGTCAAGCAGATGCATACATTTGTCAAAGCTCACCAGATTTTACACTTACGACCCATACATTGTACTGTGTATAAATTGAGCTTTGAATTAAAACAGAGTCGGAGGAAGAAAGGAAAGAAGAGTCACATTTCCTGGAATGAATCATAGGTGTCATTTACTGAGAGAAGGATGCAGTAGCTCTCTTCAAAGTTATCAGAGGGACTAGGTGGGAGGGGCAGCCGTGGGATGGGACTACCAGCCAGGCAGCCTATTCATCAAAAGCCTTCTATATGATGTTTGGCTTTCTATTGCTTATGTGATTCCCTCGATGCACCTGTGACTTTATTATTCTGTCACCTAACATTCCTTTTGAAAATAGGAAAAACATAAGTAATCAACAAATTTAATTATCATGCCCTAAAATCACCAACTCAACGCAGCACTGGCCCCTCTTGACCTCACAGCTGTTCGAACCAATCCTAGTTTATTCGGTAATGAGCCCGTGGCCCCTGCAGAGTGGTGTTCGCTTTCTGGTCTGCAGTCACTTCATCGGAGCTCTAAGGAAAAGATGGGCACCACCAACTAATGTCCTGTCTAGTGAAGGTAAGGAAGTTTCCTTTTTAAAAACAACTTCCTGTTTCTTTCCCCCCAGCTCTCTTCCTATGCTTTCTTTTCTGCAATATTGTAGTTGTTGTCACTAAAGAACAATTAAGAAAAAAAATTCCAGAGTTCGAGATGTCATTTTAAAATAAAAGACTATGTTATTATCTTTCAAACCTGGAAGATATGTTAAACAGTACCTGGTCTGTATGCCTGGAAGAGAAGTAGCTGTACTCTGATTTCCTCCAGTGACTATATGATAATACATCAAGTACTAAAAAATAGCTTTGGGGAAATTAATAAACATGCCCCAATAATGCTTTTGTTGTTTCTCTGTGTAAATGGTTACAGTTTATAATAAATGATTAATTTGACCCTGATTTCCAATGAGACTATTGCCAAGCTGTTTTCTTTCAGAACAAAAGAGACAACTCTGAAAAATCAATTCCATTAAGCAGAATGCCTTGGGACTCTTTCACTGGTTCACCTGAAGTCCATTATTCTTATGAAATATTTTCACCTAAAATCAGAAATTAGAATGTCATTTTGTACAATAGGGTCTGGAGATAAGAAAGTACAATGGTATAATGTTACTTTCTCAATTTTCTTATTTATTGTTTAAAACAAGGTCCAATACAAAATATTATGGATACAGGTGGAAAGATTAGTAGACGAAGAGTCCAAAAATCTTGTTTTGCAATATGTTAGTTGAATGACTTTATGTGAGGAATTGAAAATCAATGATGGTGGTAGTGGGAAATGATGGCTAGAACTTGAGAAGAGTATTAAGGATTAAGCAAAATGGGTCCAAGGCACAGTCATACTACTAACTGGGAATATTACTTCAAGGAGTTCCCTTTCGCTTTCTAGAGCAGGGGTGTCAAACTCATTTTCACCAGGGACCACATCAGCCTCCAGGTTGCCTTCAAAGGGCCAAACGTAATTTTAGGACTATATAAATGTAACTACTCCTTAACGAGGGGCAAGGAGCTCGGCACTGTCTCTGGGTAGAAACAAGGTGCTGGGCGGGATAAAACAAGGTGGAGAGCGGGATTCGGCCCCTGGGCCTAGTGTTTGCCACCTGTGCCCTAGAGGCTCTGTTTCCTCATACGTTAAATTAGAGCACGGTTCTGGGTCATCTCCAGCACTCCATCCAGTCCTACGATTCTGTGCAGAGTGCTATGAATAGATAGTTTTGCTCAGCATTCGCTTGTAGTATTTTAAATCTCACAAGAAAATCTCAACATAAGAAAAATAAATCCACTTACGTCTTCCTGTAGTTTGTAACTTTCCACAATAGAGTGACTGCATTTTCATTTCCCTAGTAATGGTCATTTACAGATCGAAAAGTGAAATTAGCAAAAAACCAGATGGTTTGGCACATCTCTTTCTTCCGAATACTCAACTTCCGCTAACTGCACCAAAAGTTTTATTTGCTTAGGGAATGGGAATCAGCCTTAAGGATCTCAACTGGCTGTCCAGTCAAGGTCATTTAAAGGGC
Source organism: Anoura caudifer (assembly GCA_004027475.1). NCBI lineage: Eukaryota > Metazoa > Chordata > Mammalia > Chiroptera > Phyllostomidae > Anoura > Anoura caudifer. The sequence goes on from PVKU01002689.1 coordinate 162,393, forward strand.
AAAGGACAGCCAAGGTGAATAATTCAAAATTCCCCAAACTTAATTTAAAGTAGCCTGCTTCCTTGTTTTCCTTCCAGTGTGCTTCCACATAATCTGATTCTGATTACTGAGTTAACAGGGGAATTTGGCGGTTTGGAGTTTGTTCCTCAGACTTGATTATAACTGTCCGATCCACTGGTCCGAAGCATGCCATTTAATGTTCTTGAAATTTCATTCCCTTCTTTCTGCAAAATGAGTAGCAGTTGTCTGCTCACCAGGAATGATTAATATACCCTGGTGTGTTCACTCTCGCATTATTTACTATCTATATAAATAAAAGGATCCAAAGAAAAATTACATATTGCACAAATTATACACTTAAAATGTTAATAAACAAAAAGCACACAGCTGAGAACAGCTGTTTACATTTCCCTTTGGGGCCCTAATATAGAGCCAAGTGAATAAGTAAGAACTAAATTATTTCCCCAGGAACTTCAAAAGTAGGTGGCACTAAAAAATATATGTTTTCTAAACCTTGTGTATAGTATTTGTTGAATCACCACCTCCTGATCCTGGATCAGAGTCCTTTTCCCCTTATGTGAAATTAACGCCGTTGAATCTAAATACAATGTGTGGCCAGGGGTCTTGTTCTTGTACCTTGTGAAGTTAATGAGGCCAAGCCCTGTGCTTCAGACAGAGCTAATGACACTACCTAGAATTGTAAAACTCCTGCCTACTTACAGTTGTGATCTAAACATAGCGCTCACCCTAACCTGCCTGGGAATCATACCAAGTACTTGGCAAAGCTGGAGTTTTAGGAGGCAGAGCAGCAAGTGTGAATTATCAGCAGGTTGAAAGAAGGAAAGTTGAGGAGAATTCCAAGGACCTGCTCTGCGTCCCACCACTTCCACAGGAATGCATCTGTTATGACCCTGGGGTTATGACGAATGTAATTTCTGTCCCTAGAGGAGAATGAAAGAAGGAAAGGACTGACAGAAGAAAGAGAGCTCTGTGCTGAATCCTGTGCTAGATCCTGGAGACACACACACGAATAAAAAGCATGTTTATAATCTTGAGACTCTCTCAGTCTCAGGAGGTGGAGGCAATAAGTATTCATGATTAGGAGAGTGTGTGAAAAAAGTCAGAGTAGTATAGTTACTGCATTTTGTCCTCCCAACCATAATGAATGGTGAAACCACATAGTATATCTGTTAAGACCCTGAGTTTCAAGTTCAGATTCACTTGAGGCCTCAAGCTGGGCTCTGCCATGGCCAAGTGTGTGTGCTTGTGTAATCACCAAATAACTCTTAATCTTTTGGATAGTTAGCTGTGATGCGGGGTGGGAAAGGGTTGTAGCAATAACACTTATGTCACAGAGATGACTGTAAGAACTAAACACAATAATATACACAAATGTTTGCATGAGGCTTGGAATTCAGTAAGGACTCGCTGAAATTATTATCCCTTTTTATCAGCATCTCCACTTTACAGATGAGAAAAGAGATCCCAGAGTCTGTGCCTTGTCCAGTTTTTCAGGGGCTTATGGTAGCAAGAACAGAGCTTGAGTTTCTCTCTGATTCTGAGTCCAAAGCTCATCCTTTTGCACAAAGAACAAAAACAATGAAAGTTACTCCATTAAGTGCTATTTCAGAGAGATACATGGCTATGAGCCAGTGTTTTCTCTCTCTACATTGACATTTGAAGATACCTCCTGCCCTCACTTTGGTGGTTATAGCAGTTTCCAAATATATCAAAGACTATTATTTCCATGGTATCTCTCTTCATCTGCTCACAAAATAGCATGATTTGAGATTGTTGCTAAGGGAAGGTCAGGGAGTCAGAGAAAAGGGCAATTTTGTTTTAGTTCATCAACATTCCATACTCCATAATGAGATCCAGCATGTGAAATATCATTGAAAACCAATACTTTTATTCATTCAGTAGCCTAAAGAGCTTTTCTGAATAGTAATTTCCGTGACAAGCACTGTCTTAAAGATTGGCTGTGACTGAATAAAAAAATGTCCTTGCTCTTAGGGAGCTTATATCCTATTGAGGGAGTAAAAAAAAAAAAAGAATGCATGTAAACAAAATAAATCTATTCTGTATTTTTAAGTAGTGATAAGTGATATGAAGAAAATAGGCAGAATGATAAAAGGTAGCGCAAAGGTGGTGGGGGCAGGTTTTGATGGAATGTTCTGGGACGGCTCTCTCTGAGGTGATGACTTTGAACAGAGACCTAAATGAGAAGATAGAACCAGACATTTAAAGTTGTAGAGGACAGGTGGTCCAACAAAAGGAAACAGCAAGAACAAGAAATGTGGACTTGACTTGCTCAAGGAATAGCAAGTAGCCAGCACGGCTGGGGCACTGAAGTGAGAGAGTGTACAAAATGGAACCCCCAGCGAAGCAGGGGCAAGTCAGGAAAGCCACCCAGGCCACAAGTGAGAGACTGGATTTGACTCCAAGCGTAATGTGAAGTCCTGGAAAGTTCTAAGCTTGATGAAAGCACAATTTTTTTTCAGGGCCATCTTGAGAGCTTTGTGGAAAATGGATTACCAGCCAGGGCAAGGGAAGATAAGGGGAGATAACTGTTATTGTCCTGGTTAGACATGCTAGTGACTTAGATCAGAATAGCCAAGTTTTCATTGTATCTTTAACATTTATTTTGCATTTTTTTTTTGGATTTTTAACATTTGAGTCTTTATTTGAATAATTTACAATCATATTTCTCTATCAGAGATATAGCAACTGAAGCTTTCAAGGTTGGAAATCAGATGACATTTAATCGACTCAAATGTCTCTACAGGTTCCTTTTAAAATTTTGCTTCTGAACAACAGAAGGCACCTCTGAAATCTAGGCTACTTAAGCACTGAGATTTAGCATTGTTTTGCCTATGGGTTGAAAATACAAAAGAAGTTATTCCTGCTCTTCCCTCTGTTTCTTACTTTGAGAAACACAAAATCCCTATTATCCATAAATTGACAATTCTATTTTGATTAACTTATGTGATATCCTTCCTTCACTCTCGCTCTCGCTCTTGCTCAGGTTTCAGAGAACATCCAGAAAGTATCCCTTTGCCAGAAGAAAAAATGAGTTGGGAGGAAAGCTCCATTAAAGAACCTCCATGAGTGACAGTGATAAAACACTTTGCAAGTATTCAAGGAGTAGGAGTGACTGTCACAGCTATCACCCAGGTATGTTTTGTTAGTTCATTTGTTTTGCTTTGCTGTTGTATGTGTGAAAAAGGAACTACCTGGTCCCTGAGAAACTAAGTTGCTACTGCCCTTGGCTCCCTTTTGAAGAACAGAAACTAGCAGCATCCAACCACTGATTTATTGCTTCTCCTCACTTTCAAAAGCCATTCGAGCCTCAGGCATCCAGCATTAATGACTGCAGGGATAAATCAGGTCAACAACTTTGTCAGCCCCAGGAAAACCATCATAGTTCTTCTTTACCTTAGACTGGAGCAAGGTGATACTGAGAATACTCTACCACCCCCCACCCCCCCACCAATGGCCCTTCACTTTGGCAACCATCAACTTGTTCTCTGTATCTATGGGTCTGTTTCTCTTTTGATTTGTTAGTTCATTGGTTTTGCTTTGCTTTAATTTTTTTTTTAGATTCCACCTAAGTGAAATCACATAGTAAGTGTCTTTCTCTGTGTGACTTATGTTACTTAGCATAATATCCTTTAGGTCCATTCATGTTGTCACAAATGGCAAGATGTTGTTCCTTTTTTATTGTTGAGTAATATTCCGTTATGTATCATATTTTCTTTATCTAGTCATTGACTGATGGCACCTAAGTTGCTGTTATATCTTGGCTGTTGCAAACAATGGTGCAATGAACATAGGGGTGCACATATCTTTTCAAAGTAGTGGCTCTGTTTTCTTATAAATATGCAGAAGGATAAATATGCAGAAGTAGTATGGCTGGGTTGTATGGCAGGTCTTATTTTTAATTTTTGATGAATCTCCATAGTGTTTTTCATGGTGGCTGCACTAATTTACAATCCCACCAGCAGTACATCAGGGCTCCTTTTCTTCACATCCTTGCCAGCTCTTGTTATTTGTTGATTTTTTTCAAAACAAATTTTAGTGTTGATTTGAGAAAGAGAAAACATTGATTTGCTTTTCCATTTATTTATGCATTCATTGGTTGATTCTTGTATGTGCCCTGACTGGGGATCAAACTTGCAATCTCAGAGTGTCAGGATGATGCCCCAACACTCTAAGCTATCTGGCCAGAACCTGTTGAGTTTATTAATAGCCATTCTGACAAGTAGGAGGTGCTATCTCATTGTGGTTTTCATTAATATTTCCCTGGTGACTAGTGATGATGTGCATCTTTTCCTATATCTGTTGACCATCTGTATGTCCTTTTTGGAGAAACATCTATTCAGGTCCTCTGCCCACTTCTTAATTGCATTGCCTGGGTTTGTTTGTTTGTTTGTTTGTTTGTTTGTTTTGGCAGGGGGTGGTGCTTAGTTGCATGAATTCCTTCATAATTTGGATATCAACCACTTGTTAAATGTGTCCCTTGCAAGTATTTTCTCTCATGTAGTAGGTTGTCTTTTCATTTCCTTGATGGTTTTCTTCACTGTACAGAAACTTTTGAATTTGACATAAGTACCATTTGTTTATTTGTATTTTTGTTGCTCTTGCCCTAGAAAACATAGCTAAAAACATATTGTTAAGACTGATGTCAAAGAGTTTATTGTCTAAGTTTTTTCTTCTAGAGGTTTTATGATTTCAGATTTTCCATTCAGGCCATTAGTCCATTTTTAGTTTATTTTTGTATATGATGTAAGAAAATGGTGGAATCACTAGCCATCAGAGAGATACAAATTAAAACCACAATGAGATACCACTTCACACCAGTCAGAATGGCCATCACTAACAAGTCAACAAACAAGTGCTGGTGACCACATGGAGAAAACAGAACCCTAGTGCACTGTTGGTGAGAATGCAGATTGGAGCATCCACTGTGGAAAACCTTATGGAATTTCCTCAATAAACTAAAAATGGAACTGCCTCCTGACCCAGCAATTCCATTGCTGAGATTATACCCTAAGAATCCTGAAACACTAATTAAAAAGAACCTATACACCCTTATGTTCATAGCAGTGCTATTTGCAATAGCCAAGTGCTGGACACAGCCTAAGTGCCCATCAGTAAATGAGTGGATCAAACAACTGTGGTACATTTACACAAGAGAATACTATGCAGCAGAAACAAAGAAGGAGCTTCTATCTTTAATGACATTGTGGATGGAACTGGAGAATATTAGGCTAAAAGAAATAAGCCAGGCAGTGAAAGACAAACACCATATGATCTCACTTATACCAACAACCAAATAAACAAAATAAACAATCAAAATAGAACCAGAGGCATGGAAACAAGGAACAGATTGACAGTGACCAGAGTGCCTGGGGGTGGGGTTTAAGGGGGGAAAAAGGGGGAAGGGTTCTGATCAACAAACAGGTATAAATTACCACAGAAATGGACAACAGGGTGCGGATTGATTGTGGGGGGTGCTGGGCAGGGGAGACCAATGGGGAAAAATTGGGACAACTGTAATAGAACAACAATAAAAAAGAAAGAAATTTTTAAGTAAGAAAAAATGTATTTTTTTACATTTACTCACTTATTTACTATTTTCACTACTTTTCTTGTATAGATATAAATTTCCTGCCAGTACCATTTTTCTTCTATCTGAAGCACTTTATTTAATATTTTTTATAGTACAGGTCTACTGGGGATGATGCTGCCAATTTTTTTGAATCTGCAAAATTATTTTATTTTACCTTTATTATTAAAATGTAATGTTGGATATGGAATTCCATGTTAACTTTATTTTTTTATCATTTTAATAATGTCATTCTATTATCTTTTGTTTAGCATGGTTTCAGACAAGAAATGTACTCTAATCCTATCTTTATTCTTCTATATACATAATGTGTCTTGGATTCTGTCTGGTAGCTTTTACATTTTTTCTTTATTAGTAGTTTTCAGAAATTCTGTATGTATCCTGTTTGTGTTTGTTGAGATCTTAAATTTGTAGGTTTATAGTTTTTCACTGAATTTGGAAAATTTTTTTAAATGGTGGAGATTACTCTTTGTAGATACAAAAATCTTCTCTCTTAAAGGCATTAACATTTTTTTCACTGATAGATACCAAGAGAATTTTTACCCATTGCTCTAAAATAACCTTAAACCAAGAGACTTCATGAAGGGGGTCCATGAAAGGTTTAAAAAAATACATCAGGCCTTAAATTATATTCTCACTGCATCTGTGAGTCCTTCGTGGGCTAAGGCCCATAGCTTCTAGACACCTAGGAGCATGTGTGTTCAAAAGCATAAGACTCAGTAAAGTATCATTTCTTTATTTCTCCCTACTCCTTCAAACTCCAAAGTTAAAAAATAGATTCTATTCAGTGGAGGCAGCAAAACCTATTCTGTGGCTAAACATGACCTGAATAATTTTCTGAGATATAAATGCAAACTCTTCATCTTATTCCCAAGGCAAACAGCAGGGCATGGGTAATAGGGTAGCCCACTGGGGGAAAATATTAAAACTGTTGAAGCTTGCAACGCCATTTGATGGATAGCAGGACATTTTTGCTTTCAAAGTAGATGGAAAATTTGTCTTCAGGGTATGTGTACCCTCTTTGTAAACCACTCCCTCAATCATTAATATAGAGTGCTTCTAATTAAATGACCTTTAAATCAAGCAGGAGCTATGAATCAGTGTTTGGATATTGCCAGCTTCTGTAATTTATTGTGTCAACATGGTGTCAAAGAATATAGCAGGTAGATAGATTTACTTTTCCTATAACCTTGTGGTTTTTACTTCACACAAATATGCACACATATACCCACCCATAAATACACCTGTTCTATGAGTGATGTCATGTGCTCATCATAATGTATAGGGTGGGATGGGCTAACTAAGCCCATTGAGCTATGCAGATGTAATTCAAATATCCACTCATTATCCTTGGGAAGGCCTAATTTGGCCCAAGATATTAAATTTTGTTTAGCCCTGGCTTGTGTAGCTCAGTGGATTGAGTTCAGGCTGCAAACCAAATTGTTGCTGGTTCAATTCCTAGTCAGGACACATGCCTGGGTTATGGGCCAGGCCCCAGTAGGGATCATGTGAGAAGCAACCACACATCAATATTTCTCTCCCTCTCTTCCTCCTTCCCTTCCTCTCTCTCTAAAAAGAAATAAATAAAATCTTTAAAATTTTTTTTAAAAATAGATTTTATTTAGACTTTAGACTTCCCCTTGCAAGAAACTTATTTGTTCCAAGTATGTACATATGTTTTTGAAAAGTAGTTTCTTACTGATTAGGAGACCAAGCCACATCAGAAGAAATAAAGTGTAGGAGGGTGAGGAGAACCTACCTTCACTTTGGTATCCCCCCTCCATGATGTTTTTTCTCTTGAATCAACCAAATAGAAAATGAAATGTTGAGTACTACAATTACCTAATTTAGACATGGAGGCCAATTTACACCCTTCAGTTAGAGTGGGGTAGTTCTTCTAAAGGAAGTAAATATTGCCATTTCCATAAATGCTGGGTAAGAAAAAAAAGACAGGTCTCAAACTAAGGGAGATAAGAATTCTTTTCCCCTCTTGATGAGCTGAAGAGGAAGCTGGGATCCTGTCTCCAGGAAGAGTGCAAATGGACAAAGTACCCATGTGGAGAGAAGCGTGTCCACCCCCTGAAACACTGAGACAAACTGAAGTTAAAGAACTAGGAGACCCATGTGGTAGCAACCAAAATGTTGTTCAGGATTTAATTATATTTTCTGCATTGTAGTTTCTTGCTCTTGTTCCCAAACCTTGACCTTAAGTGTCCTATGGAGAATTAATAGAGATGCCTGTTCCCATTGTTAGGGTGAAACAAGACGAAGGAAGGAGATATGAAACAGATGGCTGGTAAATTGACAAGTGAAAGCCATGTGGGAATCTTCAAACACGTAAATAATCCCCTGACGTTCTCAGATATGCCTGGAGAGGGGATAAAATAGAAGATCAGACTTTCTACCATCACTCAGGCTGACCACTCAGATAGTTAATATTTGGATATTAAAAGGAAAAGAGCCCACAGAGACACTTGGTTACATAAGCGAGACTGAAAACAGGAGTGCAATGAAGCCTCTAGGATTAAGTTCCTAACAACAAAAGATTATTTTCTAAGCACCTTCCTTCCATACATACCACATATTCCCTAAACCATCTTATTCATTTCTCAAAAGAGGAAAAGGAATTTTCACTGACTAGGAAGCAGTCCCAACCCCCTTCACTGATTCTCTTATATTTAACTATCCCATATAATGAAATCACTCTACAACAACAAAAAAAAAAGAGCGAGACATTTTTTGGAGCAAGAAACAACCAGAGTCCAAAGTCTTGCTCTGCCATTTATTGAATCATGACTCTTCCCCAAACTCCACATAAAGTGCTTTCTGTCACCACTGACAGTGCTTCTCCAACTTCAGTGTGCACACAAACCACCTGGCAACCCCATTAAGATGAAGTTTCAATTTCAGCAACTCTGAGATTCTGCATTTCTAACAAGCTCCCAGGTGGTGGTGATGATGCAGACCACACTTTAAGTGGTGAAAACCTGTAGTATAAACTCTGAATGCCTTTCTCCAGAATTCACTGTTGGGCCCCAACCTGCCCTTCCGCTTTTACCAACTGCCTTTTCTCTCCATCCTTGGCCCCTGATTGTTATTTCCATTATCCTGTGTTGGAATATATTTCCACATTTCTGTTTTTTCTCTAGTTTGTGTCTTCCAGAATATTCCAACTCATCTTCCGCCTTCTTTGCTTGGAAACACCTAGTCAGGTTTCACAATCTAGTTAGTTCACTGTTGCTCTAAGATAAGCCTTCTGATTTTACTACTGGACAGAGCACAACCATACACAGGGGACCATGCTCCTCCCATGCGCCTGGAGATTTTCATAGAATATGAAGCACCTCTTGTTATACTTAGTCATGTATTTGCCATGTTTGGTGACCTTATATAAATATAGACTCCATGTCAAGGCCATGACTCATTCTTGTTTTATCTTCAACCATTAACGCCACTTGGTACACAGTAACTTCTTGATAAATGCTAACTAAAATAAATCAATGGAAACAATATAGTGTAGCTACCAAAACGAGAAGCAACTTATATTTTAGGGAACATACAAGGAAATATGGTATGTAAAAGAAGTTGCATATTCAGTTCCGTATTTGTTTCTGTATTTGATTCTGGGTTACAGATACACAGGTTAACTGAGGAAATGATGAAGAAAAAACTTCAAACTATGAGAGTCAGTTGAAAATGGAAGATATTTAGACTGAAGAAGACAGGCTGCACAGCAGAACGCCTTTACCATCCTCAGACACTTGAATGTGTATCACCTAAAAAGGAATCAGACTTGTTTTCTATGGCGCCAGGATAGAATAGGCATCAAGCCAGAGAGTATAAGCCAATGTAAAACGGTGCTTGGCGCACAGTAGGAAGGCAGTATCAAATTGTTCGCCCCAATATAAGGTAAAGCTTTTTTACAGAGAATTCTTAGGAGGTAGTGTGTTGCCGATCCCAAGCCATATCAAGTCCAACAACCCAAAGTCAAGACAATTATTGATTGAAGAAGAAATTCTGGAGCAAAAAAAAAAAAAGTTTCATGAGGCAACTTTTAAAGTTCCTTTTAATTTCAATATGCTACTAAGTTCATGAAGAGATGCCACGTCAGTAAGAACTATCCATTTTTATTTTCATCTCTCCTTGACATTTCCTGGTCACCAGACCAAGAATCCTGTTTGGGAATGTTTATCTGCCAAAGTGGTGCCTTTAAGAAAAAGTCACTGAAATTTACAACTACAACGACAGGAATTCGGTGTATTTACACGTGGGTGTTAACGTCCACATCTACTCTACCAGCCAACCATCCCCCTTTACTTACCAAGACCAGTGAGAGATATGATTGGGTAACAAACTTAGCAAAGGATGTTAACTGCATCGTACACTTTTTGATTGCCTCCACCACAGTGCACATAATGGTACCCAGGGACTATTTGCTAAATACTTATTGGTACTTTTGAGGAAAGTAGATAAAGGTATAATACTTTTCGTTCATTTGCCCTGTGTAAGGTTAAACAAGGGCCTTCCATATATTCATTTTCATTTTTTTCTTTAATTTGGAACATGTTTTCTGAGTTGATAAAAGAAAATCTAGGAAAAGCCTGACCATTAATCCAAATAAAATAATCCATGAATAAAATAATAATTATCATTCAACATGGGAACCTTGTTAGAAAATGCTAGTAAGGAATCAAATACCAGTAAATATCCTCAGCAGACAGATATTTTGAGGGGTATCCTGTGATTGTGTAAGCTCTGGAAATATAAGGTGCATTTTCTTGATTCTTAAGAATTTTCATGTTTCAGCACAGAGGTAAGGCTTGCTATTTCTCCAAAGTCAAGGGTCTCTGAGTCCCTTCAGCATCCTGAGCAGCAAATCTATCATACAGAAGGGAAAACAAGCAATTTACAAAAGCCATTATCATTACGCTGCCTAAACTGATCAAAATAACTTACACAGAGTTACGCAGTCAGTTGTACTGCAAATTGCTAGATGATACATATTAAGCCAACCCTAGGATGCCTGTCTACCACTATGAAATAGTGTGATTAATATTAGCTATTAAGAAGAATTAGAAAAGCTCCAGCTAGGGAAAAACTGTAGCGTAGCTAGAGGGGTCCCCTGAAACTCTTGAAGACTGAAGAGCTTCTCTTGGAAGAGAGAGAAGTCTTTCATGCTCGGCAGCTGCTGGGCACATCCTGCGATAACTTCCCAAATATTCCACGGTTCACATTCATTTCATGGCTAACTGACTGAACGCTGGCTTTTCTAGTCGTCCATGGTTTGAAGGCCTGAGGAATTTGCTCTCAAATTCTCTGGTAAAGGTTAAGTCTTTGTTGGTGAGTGACGACTAAAGAATCACTCAGATGTCTGAGAGGCCAAGAAAATCTCAGGGAAACAAAGATGTAATTTTTGGCCTCTGTAGAATTGCAAATGTTAAAGGGGAGAAAGTGCTGATATGAATTTCCTGCAGACCCAGCTGCCATGTCCTTGACCTCAAGGAAATGCTCTTCAGAAAGCTTACTTGTTCGGATACTAAAACGTCTTCTTGTCAATCCCACAAAGCTGGGTTTTCTAAATCTTATGAATGCATTCTTATGACTTATATATAGCTCTGGCTCTTGGAATGAAATGTTTGGGTGACAATAATACCATTGTTGCTCTAATGTATCAAAGAATCCCTTCATGAGAAAAGTCATTTTCATAGACTTATATGTCAAGCAGAATAGGCCCATAAACCACACTGAAGTACTCTTTCATCAGGGCTTCATTCTACCCAAGATCATTAGAAATCCATCCATGGGAAGAAAGTGGTTAAAGGTGCCTGAGTTTGAAGACATTGTTCTAAATTTCTGAAGCAGAAAAAATATTAAAAGTCAGGTGCAAGGCTAAAAGACATGTGCACAACATGTGGTGGATTTTAGGGGCCATGGAAGGCCACATTTTTTCAATCTATAAAAAGATGATTGACAGATACATGTGCCTGTACTTCAACTTTCTCCTCTATTTTCCAAAGCTTTTTAGAATTTTTTTTTAATTTGAAATGACTGCAGATGAAAAAAAAAATTGTAAAAATAGTACAAATAGTTATCATTTACCCTTCACTTATATTCCTCCAAATTAAAATTTCACGTCTGTTATTCTCTAGATAGATGATTGATAGATAGATAGATAGATAGATAGTTGTTAAATAGGTGATAGACATATAGTTAAATATTTTTTTCTCAACTATTTGAGACCACATTGCAGACACTAGGCCCTTTTATCTTTAAATTTTTGAACAACAAAAGAAAACCTCTTATACAACTATAGCAGTTATCAGAATTAGGAAGTTAATGTTAATATAATAATATTATCAATCTAGAGACCTTACATAAATTTCACCAGTAATGTTTTTCTATAGCACAAGAAAAAAATAGTACTTCTATATCGGGGTCTAATCCGAGATCACACACGGCATTTTGTTGTCCTGTCTCTTTAGTCTTTCTGATCCAGAAGAGTTTATCCCTTTCTCTTATCATAAATGTTTTTGACACAGTTAAAGACTCAAGGCTATTTATTTCTTGTAGATTTTCCTTCATTTGGAGTTTGATATTTCCCCATGATTAGATTCAGTTATGTGTTTTTGATTAAAAGAAAATAGCACAGAAATGATGTTGTAGCTTTTCTTCCTTTGGGAAGTGTTTTATTACCAAAACTTTTGTGACGTGACACGCACCTGAATTTCTTCCTACCTCACTGGCTGTCCCATCCTGGTCTTCTCTATTAGATTGCTAATTGTCAGAGGAGCCCAGAATCCTTACTCTGCTCTCCTCCTGCCTCTATTTCTCTCCGGGTGGTCTCATCAAATCTCACATAAGTAGGTACCAGCAACACTACACTCTCACTTCCCTACTCAGGCTCTTGTACCCAACCTCCAACTCACATCTTTCTTTGGGTGTCGAAGAAGCCTATAAATTGTAACATGGCTGAAACCAAACTATCGATCCTTTTCCTCCAATATTTACTCCTGGAACTTCAGAGTTTAGACATAAATAATAAGAAAGATGAATCCAGGAAAAATGGGGGTTGAGATGGGATTAGTGGAATGAATGTTCCCTGTAGAAAAAACTTTTTCATCAATTAATCTTTCTAAGATTATTAGAGTCAGACAACTGAAGAACTGACAATCACCTCTGAAGGTCTAGTCTAACATTAGCCATTGTGATCAGTCCTTCTACAGGGGCCATGACCCTATAGTTATTAGATTTGTAATCATGAGGAATCTCACTTAATTAAAAATTGTGTCATAAAGGCAATTACTTTAACTGAGCAAACCATAGTTTCATGTTTACCCCTGTATCACCTGTATCATACGCTGCTTAAAACATGAACATAGTTCAAATTAGACTGCAAAATTACAACACAGTTCACAATTGCTAATACTGAACAAAGAGATACAGTGCAAAGTAAGCAAGCAGCTTCTTAAAGCATCTGTGTACTATCATGCTTCCTGCAACAACTGTGTTTCCTATGCACACAGTTAGTTATTGTGTTATGACTAACAGTGGTCTGCATGGTGCAGACTGTGTTCCTGAATTAATTAATCAAATTATACAGAATTTAGTTTAAGGGAGCACAAACTGCAAAAAACAATATCTATAATTAACTTCTGTTCCAATGATCTTGTTAACAAGGGGATTGCTGTCTTACAAAATGGCCATTTCATTTTTACATTCCCACTATTACTGACTTTTTCATATTAAGTCAAGAGTTACTACCATCTAGTAATTTTTATACATTGACTCTAAGTTCAGTCCTCTGGATCCACAAGAAGTCTTATTCTTTCTACACGGGGCATGGTATGAAAATGGTCATGTTTCTTCTTCATTTGCTTCATCTATCCTGTGGTCAATACAATCTTGATCAGTAAATGCCCTCTCAATAAAAATGAAGACAAAGAGTAGGCCTTTCTGTTTGTGGACTGAACCAGAACAAACTGGTGTTGGTCCAGGCCAGTGAGATTGATCTTCCTGGCTTCCAGTATCTTCTTAGCATCCCAGCTTCATGGTGATAAATGCCAAATCCACATGTGCTCTCGTTTTTGTTGTATAATATTTTCCTACCCCTGATTGCAATGCAAGTCTTATCTATAACCAAGTACTTGGATGTCAATAGCAAAGTTAGTTGATTTAGCTCCAAACCCACATTTGGTCTCACTATTAAAATTCCAAACCCAGTAGCTCTGACCAGCTTGGAAGCTATTATAGTTTCTCCATGGCTATTCCATGGCCAATGGACCATTCCAGTGTTCTCACTGTCACCATGAGATGCATCCTATTCCTAGAGTTGAGAAGCAGTTTTATTTGCAGATCTCAAAGCCATACATAATCGTTCTAGGCACTGAGTGAACAGAGTTGTTTGTTAATAGCTTTACTGAGGCATAATTGAACTACAATATTTAAAAGTGTACAATATGATATGTAAAGTGTACAATATATATATCTGTAAAACAATCACTAAATATCCATTTTCCAAAATTTCCTTGTACCCCTTTGCAGTCCCTCCTTCCTATCCTTTCTTGCCCTCCACAAATACTCAAGAAACTATCAATCTGCTTTCCATAACTATAGATTTGTTTGCATTTTTAGAGTTTTATATAAGTGAAACCATATAATATATACTCCCATTTTTCTGCCTTCTTCCACTTTGCATAATTATTTGGAGGCCTATCCATATTGTTACATGTATCATTATCATTTATTTTTGTTGATGGATGGTATTTCATCAGATGAATATATCACGATTTTGTGGTAGTCCTTTCAACAGTCATTAGTAGAGCAAGGACAATAGGCCAGGTACAAAAGGTCACCAGGGAAGAAAGCCCTGGGTGCCTAGAAATGGGCAAAACCAGGAAAACAAGGACCTTACCCCCAGCATGCCTTTTCCACCCCGGGCATTATTGCTGGTTACGTGGTTTAATGCCCCCCCCCCCGACCTTTCATATTGCAGGTCATTTGGTTCAGACCCTCCCCTGACCTTTCCTCCCTTGGCATGTTACTAGTCATGTGGTAGACCACCTTAGAGGAGGAACAAGGGGCGGAAGAGCAGCTTCGAGGACTCCCATGAGGACCCTTGCATGACCACTCCCTTAGCATTAACCCCTAAGGGTAACATCTAGGTGTCGGTTTTGTTTCAGCTCCAGGGTCAGAAGAGCAGCAAAACCAGAAAAGTGATGTCATGGCTGACATCTGGACAAGCCGAACTGACCAATGATCCCCTCCCCTGGTGCTGACCCGTCAGTGGAGACCATGACCCTGAAAGGACACACCTGGAAGAGGTGATGAATATTATATTGAGATCCTCCCTTAAGACCTCCCTCAAACCCCCGGCCTTTAAAAGCCCTCAGAACAGAGAAACCAGCATCCCTCTCCTGGGCACACTGGTGCCTTTCCCCCTCCCCTCTGCTTCCCCCCAGGTGCTTTAGTCTTTACCTTTCTCTCTTTCTCTGAAGCTCGAAGGGCCCTTCTTTTGCCTCTGTAACTTATTTTCTGAGCCCATTTCTTCCACAGTTCACTTCTTCTACCTCTGTGACTTTCTAAATAAACTTTCTCTTACAGATTGAGCGTTAGCTCTAAATTATTTCTTAGCCAGAACTCAAGAACCGAGGTTGTTGAACCTAGGTCTAACACGTGGTGCCACTTCACTATTAACAACTTTTTGTATCCATTCATCTAATGATAGATGATTGGGCTATTCCTAGTTTGGGGGGTATTACAAATAGAATGAGCAGAATTCATTTAATCTATCTTAGGTGGATAGGCTTTTCAATAATTACGGTTCTCTTAGGTCTCCCAAGGGCTGAATGATTCTTTTAAACAGTCATTTTAAAGATCTCCCTTTTACAAAAGCTTAGAACAAGCGCCCCAAGGGCCCATGCTTTCATGAAACATCAATTGCACAACATTCAAGTGTGTGAGTTACATCTCTTTAAGACAAATCTTTCTTCAGGAAGAATTTTCTGCTCTCTGAGAAAGTGTGAATCATTTCTTCCCACAGGTTGGGGAAACCACTGATCTGCTAGTTTTGTGCTCAAATCTTGGAATATGTATTGTTTGTCAGAGAAGGTCTAGGATCCCATATGAAGGGCTCCCAGTAATTTCCCTGATATTTTAGAATTCTCAAGGTGAATATTCTACTTACATTCATGCCCCAGTCTTCTCTCTAAAAGCAGAAGGATATTAGGAAAGAAGAAATGCTCTAATTGTCTTATTGTATGTCAAGTTCCTGACTTGGAATAAAAATCTTCTTATAGCTCTTCCTCATTTTTGTCACAATCCTTCCCTTTCTTCCTCTTCACATTTCACATTTGAAACCTACTCAGACCAAAATTTCATGCAGGAAAAGCTAAACAATGTTAAAAAATGTCAATATTAATAACATAGGTAGTTCAATTCTATTTCCTCTTCCACCATCAAGTTCTGTTCCGCTGCAAACCTTCTAACTTGGACTAAATTCATGGGAATACAGGAAATGCAGAAATCTTTCCTTACAAAGATATATATAATAGAGGCTGTCATCTCTGGGAATAATGCCAGGTTATTTGAGAGCATTTTCTGGGCTCTCATGTGTTTGGAAATGGTCCCCACCAGGCAATTCCTCTTCTGTCAGATTACATGAGTGACTGCTATTGATACAACTCAGCCTTGGTTGAGGACACTGAGATCATGGAGCAGATCTAATGGTTCACCTGGAAACCATTCCTCCATGTGTTCAACAAAGTTCTCTCCCCTTGTCTTTGACTTTCAAGCAAATTACCTCTCAACAGCAATAGGAAAAAGTACCCATCAAAACCAATTCAGTTTCTTAAATTGCAGCCATTTAAGTTTATGGGATCATATTACAGCTATTTATTCTTCTTTCACATTGAAATTATTCAGTACAAAAAAGGGAAGATAATACCTTGGGTTTTGTTTAGTTTCTTGGCTCACTCTGAAGACTTCATCCAGCCAGCAATTGCCCCAGTTCTGGGAAACAAATGCTCGAGCTCCCAAACCTCGATTCTCTCTTTGAGAATTCTTCTCCTATCACTGATGCTCCACTCCTCACTCTTGTTTGTTCCAGTAATTAATATGACACTGTGAATGAAATAATTAAATTATATCAGCCTAAGCTACACCTATAAAGGATATTATACAGGAAGCCTAAGGTTGTTACATGAGAAGTTTCATATACTGTGCAAATGTAACAACAATTTCAAGTTCCAGAAAGCTCTAACAGAGCCTTCAGATCCAGAACACCTCAGCATCTGGAATGATGTGTCCAGGAAGCAGAGCGAACGAATTAGAAACAATGCCCCCAGATTAGAGAAACAATACTGACCTGAGCTTAACACTTAATGATTTATGAAAGATTTGATCAGCCTTCTTTTTAGACTGTGAGCTATTTAAATCCAGCTCAAACTGGCTTAGACAGGGGAACAAACTTACTGGTTTTTAGAACTAAAAATTCTAAGTGTACGTGGATTGAAGCCACGGCTGGACTCAGGCATGCAAACAATGTTGTCCGCAGCTCACCTCCCTCCATCTGTAAGCTCTGCTTTTCTCTGCTAGTTTTGTTCTAAGGTAGGCCACGCTGCTGGTGGCAAGATGGTCAGCATCTCTTGCTCTGAGTGTTCAACAGCAGACACCTAAGAGCATCTCTTTTCTGGTATTAAAATTAAAATCTCAGAGGCATCAGTTGACAATTTATTGACTCTCAGCTGTGAATCCAACCTTAACTGTCCTCCTTGTGATATTGGAATATTTTTCTTTGCCAGCTAGAATGACATTAGGCTTTGACAGCAGAAGGTCCTTGAGTGAACCTGGAGAAGTAAAGGGTTTCTCTTTCTGGATAAAGCATGCTGGCTTTTTGTGGGGGGTTTTTGGTTGGTTGTTTGTTGTCTTTTGTTGTTGTTGTTGTTGTTGTTGTTGTTCCTATCATTGGGTTGGCATGCAGGAAGCTCAGTGGAGGTCAATACCCTCGGGCGGCTTCCCAGCAGTGATATCCGTAGAACAAACTCCTGTGGGTGGCTCTCAGGCAAGCTCTAATGGTGACACAGTGGCTGCTTCAGAGTGAATTCTGCAGATACCACAGCTCACTTACTATCAAATTCCTGCTGACAGCTTTCCAGTGATCCTGTTAGGCTCCAAAATCACAGCCCCACTCTACTACAGTTTGATTACCAGGAAGTTCCACAGGCACTTTTAAAGGCAACTTCCTAGTGAATTTCATGGGTACCCTAGCAGGCAGTTCTCTGCTTGCTGGCCACATCCCACCAACATTGGACCAGCTCTGGCCTGAGCAACCTAAGAAATTTCTCCACCACCCAATGGCTACAATCATACCTTCTCTGATGGAGACTGAATCCTAGCCTTGGGGAGAATTTCCCACCTATCAAGTTTGTTGCTTCCTTAGCTATACTCCCTCAGCCCTAGGATATTCTTTAGATTTCTCTTTTATTCATTTTTAGTTAATTCCATATGTATGATTTAATAATACATAGTAATCTTTCATAGGAAATATAAAGGCAATAGGTAATCTTGTTCAAATTACAATATATATCTATTTCCTGACTAGACCCTGATGGATATACCAGAGATGGTGCTTATATATGCAGGTTGGCCAGGCTTGGCCACAGACTCCATATTTGTAAACTGAGAAAACCAGTGAGCTCATTAATCAATCATGAATTTTGTGTCATCTCCTCAAACCACAGGCTACAGTTAGAGACACCCACATAATATAGGCTGAGAATAGAAAAGAGGTGGTTCCCTAAAATAAATTGTAAGAAATTGATTTTTGGGGTGGTATAAACAGCACAGTCCATTTGAAAGAATATGCAAACATGTGCTTAAGCAAAAAGACAGAAAGAAAGAGAGATACTTAATGATGAGAGTCCACAAGCAAAAAAAGCAAACATTTCAACACATAAGAAAACATTTGGCAAGAGTAATGTAGACCTCACAGGAAGAATCTGAACTAGATAAGAAGGTCTTTCTTTAGCCCCCAGAGATAAGGTTCCTAGCATTTTTCTTAGAGAAGAGAAATTAAAGATTGGGACCCAAACCAATAAAGGGGATGTATTGCCTTACCTAAGTTCAGAACTAGGGCAAAAGTTAAGCAATACTTGATCCCTCAACTCAACAGTATCATTAAACATACATTTCCTGTCATCTCTTTGCTCTACTTTTCATAATGCTGGCTTCATTGTCCTTCTTCTTATTTCCCAAATGGCTGCCAGCAATTTTGGGGTTATCATGCTTCCTTGTCCAGAAAGAAACTGAATAATGGTGATTCTGATTTCTCTGCAAAAATACCCATACTCTTTTTTGGTTAATTAGCTGAGTTCATAAGTCTATTCCTGAACCACTGACTGAGACCAGGAGCAAGGAAAACACAAATTGGCTTATAGATCACATCTTCCATGCCTAAAACCAAGAACAACATAATCTAAAATTATGAGAAAGTATAGAATGCGTACTAGGAAGCCAACCAACAGATATACCTTACAGGAATTAATCAACCACTCCCTCATTGAATCTGTATATATCATCAAACAAACTCCTAACTAGCACTTACTATACTTATTGTATTTCTCTTTACATCTACAATTCCTCTACTAGATTCTAGGTAGTATCCTTCAGTGGCAGAAATCGGTCCTTGTTTATTAATTTTTTCCCAAGTAAACACTAGAAGCTTAAGAAAAGTTTGAATGATTAAAAGAATCTGGTCCTGGCATAAGAACAGATGCATAGATCAATGGAACAGAATAGAGAGCCTATGAAATAAACCTATGTCTCTACGGTCAATTAATATTTGACAAAGGGAGCAGGAGCACACAATGGAGTAAAAAGTCTCTTCAATAAATGGGATTGGGAGAACTGGGCTGGTACTTGCAAAAAATGAAACTAGACAACTTACTTGTAGCAGAATAAACTCCAAATGGATAAAAGACTTAGATATAAGCTGTGATACCATAAAAGTCCTAGCAGAAAACATAGGCAGTAAAATTTTGGATATTGCACATAGCAATATGTTTGCTGATATATCTATCTCCTAGGGCAAGGGAAATAAAGGAAAAAATAAACAAATGGGACTACATCTAATTAAAAAAGCTTCTGCATGTCTAAAGGAACCATCGTCAAAATGAAAAGAGAACTGACCATATGGGAGAACATATTTGCCAATGATACATGGGACAAGGGTGTAATCTCCAAAATACATAAAGAACTGATATGACTCAACATCAGGAAGACAAACAATCCAATTAAAAAATGGGCAAAGGACCTGAATAGATACTTCTCCAAGGAGGACATACAGATAGCCCATAACATATGAAAAAGTGCCCAACATCACTATCCATCAGAGAGATGCAAATTAAAACCACAATGAGATATCACCTCATACCGGTCAGAATGGCCATCATTAATAAATCAACAAGCGATTAGTGCTGGTGAGGATACAGGGAAAAGGGAACCCTCATGCACTGTTGGTGGGAATGGAGATTAGTTTAGCCACTGTGGAAAACAACATGGAATTTCCTCAAAAAATTAAAAATGGAACTACCTTTTGACCTAGTGATTCCACTGCTGGGACTATAACCTAAGAATTCCAAAACACCAATTCAAAAGAGCTTATGCATCCCAATGTTCACAGCAGTACTATTTACAATAGACACGTGTTGGAAGTAGCTAAGAACTCATCAGTAGATGAATGGATTAGAAAACTGTGGTACATTTGCACAATGGAATGTTACGCAGCACAAAGAAAGAAGAAGGAACTCCTACCCTTTGTGACAGCATGGATGGAAGTGGAGATTACTGTACTAAATGAAATAAGCCAGTCGGGGAAAGACAAAAACCATATGATCTCACTTATAAGGGGAATCTAATGAACAAAACAAACTAATGAGCAAAACAGACCCAGACACATGGAAACAGGGAATAGATTAACAGCTGCCCGAGGAAAGTGGGGAGGAGGAAATGGTGGAAAGAAGGGGAAGGACCAGTCAAAGAACACGTGTGAATGACCCATGGTCGTGGACGACGGGGTGGGGATGGACTGTGGGAGCCGGGGGTGGGCTGGATGGAGGAGGGCAAAGCGGGAAAAATTGGGACAACTCTAATAGAATAAACATGAATAAAAATTTTAAAAAGAAAAAAGAGAAGTTTGAATAAATAAATGGCCTTTAACCTTATGCATGTTAAAGGAGTTTAAACTTTATTCTGTAGCCAGGGATGTCCAACCTTTTGGCACCTCTGGGCCACACTGGAAGAAGAAGAGTTGTCTGGGGCCATACATTAAATACATTGTGACCTATAACCACAAAAAATCTCATAATGTTTTAAGTAAATTCACGATTTTGTGTTGGGCCACATTCATAGCCATCCTGGGATTCATGCAGCCCACAGGTTGGACACCCCTGCGTGAGTGAGTGTAGACCATAAAGCACCCCAAAATGGACTCAATAAAACAGAATCATATTTTAAGGTGTTTTAAAACCATCAACACTGAAAAAAAATAGAAGCAGAGAAACTAGTATTGAGACTATCATAATCGTCTAAGCAGTTGATTCCAAGATTAATCTATGGCAAAGGCAGCAGAAATGGAGAAGAACAAGAGACTTTGAAAAATTTCATCAGTCTGATAGATAGGTCTTAATGATTAGTATAGGGACTAAAATTGAGGGAAAAGTTAAATGGATTCAAATATCTAGCTTGGGTGACTAGGTGAGTTGATCAAGGGAAAACAGACAACAAGAAACAGATCTACAGGATAAGATAAAGAGTTCACTATATAACCTATAGCACTCAGGACTTGTTCACAAATACTTAAAGAGGACAGTAGTTTTGTTTATAAATAGTCCAGATACTTTCCCAGCTTTCCTCAGATTAAAGAGTTAACATTTATTAATAAATATTAGCTCTGTGTATATTAAACCAAAATAGATGGCTCTAACGCAACTAGTCTACATCATGACTTCTCCCACTTCGGCCTGGCTTAGTGGGTTTCTTATTCTGATATCTGTGTGGCCGACTGAGCTTCCTGAGACAGCTGGCTCTGTCAGCAAGAGAACGCGCCAAAGCCACGGAGGCAGCCCCTGAGCTAGGAGCTGGGAGTAGGAGGAAGGCTTTTGTTTTCCTGCTGTTAGGCTTTTCATATCTGAGCAGGGCTGAGTTCGAATTCCTGACCACAATCCTTTAGAAAAGATCTTTGCTGTGGGCTTCCAGCCAAAAGGTAATGATAGAACAAGGTATCAAATGTGCCATCTAGTGGCTGGCTTTTCACTTCCCATCTCCGCTAATCTCTGAATTATGAGACTCAGAGCGGAACAGGCTTTAGGGCACAAGCTTTGGATCAGGACAGATCTTAGCTTGAATTGGATATCTACCATTAATCATCTGTGTGACCTTGGGTAAATTTTTATCCTTTTTAAGCCTAAATAACAATAATAGCTGTTACCTAACAGCACCATTATATGAGAATAATAGCTGTTACCTAACAATAGCATTATATTTAGTAAGATTCACATAAAAATACTTAGCACAGTGCCTAGCCAAGAATAAACTTAATAATGCATTCTGATATTGCTACTTATACAACAATTATATTTCCTTAAGACACATACAAGGACTTATCATGAAGGCCATCTCCCCATTTCCTCATTCCACTTCTCGTGGGAATTAGTATGGAGTATGGTACAGTGAGAACAAGTGAGGAGATGAAGTGCATCAGACTTGGGTTCAAACATGTTTCCCATCGTTTTGAACGCATCTAAAAATTGATGTTAGTAATACTTCTTCCCCCTAGTGTTGTAGTTAATATTCAATGAGAGCGCCATAGGTAGAATGAGTTCAGCGAAGTCAGAAATTTTGTCTGTTTTGTTCATTGGTATATCCCAAGCATTTTACCTAGTGTCTGTCATGAAATAGGTACTGAACAAATATTTGTTAAATAGTATTAAAGTAATTTGCACTCTGCCTGGATCATAATAGATTCTTATTTCCTTTATTTCTTATTCTTCCTTCATTTGCTAATTGATGATTTGGAGTCCATGGCAAAGCAATAGAATTGCCAAAGATATTGAGCCTCAATTATTCCATAACAAAGTGGTAGTTGATCTGAGCCAGTTTTACTCTTCGGATGATCTTTGTTCCACATAGTGCTATTAAGAAATTTGACTAAGTTGCTAGCATTTGGGTGTAATAGAAGATTCCACAACAATACTCAAATTCCAGCTTCTCCAGAATATTTGGAAGATCTAGCATGGCTATATTCTCACAAGGCAACAGTGAATAGCGTCTGTTTCCTATAGATAGGGCATGTGTGTTCCAATGCGCTACAATCTCTATGCCTCTCAATTGTCTCTCTGCCACTCTAGCTGACTTACTATTTACCCATTAACTTTGCTCTGTAGGTTTTCTTATCCCCAAACACCCCTCTCATTTATACTAACCCCCTAACTTCTGTAGGCATTTGAACCATTGGCTCTGTTTTATAGCTTTAACAGGGTCAGTGGGAGGGGGTGAATCAATGCATACTTTTAAGCCTATAGTAGGAGTGGGGATTTAAAAGTAGGGTGAGGAGGGATGAGAAGCATTTGTCTTGTTCTGAGATGCTTAGCCATATAGATATTCCATAATGTGCTTTATATTTTATGATAAGCATTTCCTTAATTTGTGAACAATGATAACGTTATAAATATCACCACTGACATCATAAAAATGCTGACATGTTTGGGATCTTTCATGGATGTTTAAATGAAAAACCCTGACTGTTTTTACAGCAGGGACATGTCCAGAAACATTAACTGTGCTGTGCGTTGGAATTGAATGTTAAATGATTTCATGGACCGATGGCATCTGAAGCAGCAGTCAGCTACAGAGAAAGTGACAGAAAACATTTGCTGCTGGGATAACCGGAGCTATTAAAATGCCTCAGTCATGGTGTGGTTTTCCTACTCTTTGTTTATGTAACTTGGTGATTTGTTGGCTCAAGAATTTTAGGATTTATTGTCCTAGGAAAAGATGACGTACAGGAAACACAATCCTTCGCAACCAACTTTAAAACATCTGGGTTCATGGGGTGTGGAATAAATGAAAGCTATCCAAAATCCAAAGAGAGAGGTAGGGGAGGAGAGAGAAGAATAAGGGAGAAAAGGAGAAGGATGGAGGGGGAATATATAGGAAGGGAAAGGAAAAAGGAAAGAGAAGAGAGACAGGAAGGGGAGGGGGGGGGAGAGGAAAGGAAAGACAAGGAAAAGAGAGAAGAAAAATTCAAGTAGCCAAAAGTTTCAGCCTCCTTTTTCTTAAGTCATGAAAGAAGCCTGCAATCGGAAAGAAGAATAAAAAAGGTGGAGGAGAAGGAGAGAAATACAGGCACGCAGGAGAAAGTAATTAGCTAGTGGAACTGATAAGACTTTTATCTTTCCTTTCCTCTTCTCCCTTTTATATGCTTAAAAAGTAGAAAAATGAAGAAATCAAGCGCACCGAGTATTTACAAGATTCTCTTATTTGATGGAATATACTGGCTTATCTCAGCCTGGAAAACCACGGAAACTTTAATTCGGAAGGATTCATTCTTTACTTGAAATTGTCCCCATAGTGAAAGCTAGCAATAGATAAAATATATCTTTATTTTTAACCACTCTCCATCCCCCACATGCCAGGTCATCAAGTCTGTTTCCTCAGGAATCAGAACTTTAAACTGACCCACAGAATTGTGGTGGACTTTATTAATGAACAAATAAAAAGGAATGGAGGATATATTGGGAAACTTAATCGTAGTTCTGGATTCAAGCTGCTTTCTCCTCTACCATAAATAAAGTTGATTTTTGTTGTCCATCTAATTAATTCATTTAGCTGTCCTTTATTTCTGAACTCAGAAACACAAGGGAAGAATGTTATTTATTGTTTCATAAAACTCCCAATTAGTGAATCAACTGGGAACCTTGATAGAGAGTTGTAAACACTGATACTCTGAGACCGAAATAATCTATGAAATCCTTGGAGACATGAAGGTTATTGGTTCAATCAGGGCAGGGAGATTAGGCTTCATGCTTCAGCGTTTCATAAACTCAGGTCTCTCTGGCTTTTGATCTCCATCATTTGCAGCAGCTTCTATGGTGATTATGCAGCTACTTTTTGACAAGCATGGACTGTGGGGGCCTCTGCAAATTACCCTGAACTGTTTTTATGCACACAGATTGGCATTGGTGGGAATTATTTCAACATTCATTTAATCAAATGCACAAATATATAAGCACCTACTAAGTGCCAAGCCCTACTCTAAAAACACAAATGAACAAAGGATACGGGAAGATAAGGGGATCAAGAATTCCAGTTTACAGGAAGGTTTCCCATGTAAAATGACTTAGTCAGGCTAGGACACACTGAAAAGATATTAGAGCAAAGGCTTGATGGAGGTGATGGCTTGAGTCATGCAGTTATAAGGGAAGAGGGCAGAAGAGCACCACCCACACAGGGAAAAGCTGTTTAAAATACAAGGATGGATGGTGAGAAGGCTGGTGATGGTGGGACACTGAGGAAACAAATAAAAATAAAAGCAAGGAGAGTATTGGAGAGGTCAGAGAGGTGTGAGGGAGAAAAGTGTAGGGACTTGTTCCAAATGCACGGATTTGCCTGAGTGAGATGGAAAGACATCCCAGGGTTTCATAATTTGAATTATGTTTGTAAGAAATCTTTGTATCTACTGTAAGAACAGAAGAGAAGGGCAAGGGTCGAAGTAGGGAGACCAACCAGAAGGCTGCTACCTTTATTACAGATTGGTGATTAGTATAACTTGGGCTGAAGTTATCAAGGTGGAGGTAGTAAGGGGTGGTCAATTTGGAGATAGGTTTTAAGTGAAAGTCATCTGGATTTCCTGATCACCAGGATTATAAGTAAGGGAGAAAAAGAAGAGTTTACAACACGTCTTCTATGGTTTTTAGCCTGGGAAACTGGAAGAATGAACTTGCAACTTAATGAGGTAGAACAGGTATGAAAGGAAGATCAGAAGTTTAGTTTTGAATGTGTTAAGTTTGAGAAGTTTATTAGAGATCTAAGTTGGGGTGTGGAGTATAATTGAACATATGATTCTGGAGTTCAGGAGAAAAATTAGAGAAAGAAATATAAATTGGGGGGTCACCAGTATATTGATGAGACATCAAGCAATGAGACTGAATGAGATTAATGAAGGAAGGAGGGGGAAGCATGCACAGAGGGGATAAAAGAAAAGATCCAAGAAATGATCAATCTTAATATTTCTGGGGGAAAGGCAAAGAATTTGTGGTCTAAGGTGGAACATATCACAAAAGGCAGAGCACCTGTTTACAGATCTGTGAGTATATGAAATCATTTTATACTATTTGTGTTGGCTCACATCCAGAGATATAAGCCAGAAGATTATTTAACCTTAGAATCGCTATGCCAGGCATACTTGGGAACCATTATGTTGGTTGCCCCCAATTCCTCTTCATCTTGTTTCAGGCTGCGTAGAGGATGTAGGAGAGATTGTGGGTCTATGTGGTATCTCCCTCAGGTTCCTAGAGTCATTTACTATCATGTGGTTTCATGTTAGCTTTTTAAATATTTTGGGTCCATGGACTGTGGCTTCAACTAGACAGAGATGAGAAATGTTATGAAATGAGCTTGTCTAAGAAATAGCCTATAAGCTATAAATCCACTGAAAATATAACTTTCATTGGTACTGAAATGGAGGGAAATTTAAAAGACATTATCACAAATACAATGAGCTAAAATTCATTAAAGAAAGCTCATGCACAAAATGCTTTAGGCTTTAGAAACAGGAGCAGAAGCAGAGCAAGAGAAATTTCTGGAGAGTTTACATTAATGAGAGAACTTTGGCCCAAGAAAGAGAAGGGCTCTACTATGAGAAGGTTCTTCCATGAGAAAGGAGACTGGGGAAATATTGAGACATCTTTATAGGAAAAGAGTCTCAGAGTAAATAAAATTACTTCCCCACAAGTATTTGAGATCCAAGAAATTACTAAGAGGTATTCTTTTAAAGCTTATAGAGAGAGCATTTATCATACACCCATATGAAGAAATGCGTCCATGAGCCTTGGGCCAGAAGAACCATGTAGCTACAGAAAATGTAGACTGTTCTGAGAGGGACAGATATCCTCCCACTGTAGCCACCCTCAGAAGCTTCCCTTATACCCTCTACTAATCACTGCCTCTTCGGGAGTAACCTGAACCTAGCAGCAAAGCTTAGTTTTTGTCTTGTGTTATGTGTACTTTTTTGTGTCTTACTTGACCCAACATTATGTTTGTAAGAATCTTTCATATTTTGCATGTATAGCAATAGTTTGTATGCTACACCACTATGTGAGTGACCTTCAATGTATTTCTCATTGTTATCGAACATTTAAGGTGTCTCCAAATTGGGGCTCTTATCAGTGGGCCGCTGTGAACATTCTGGTGTATGGCTTTTAGTGAGCGCATGCTTGCATTTCTGTGGGTACACACCTGGAGGTGGAATTGCTTGGTCAAAGGATATGTTAATGTTCAGTTTTTGTGGCTACTCAGTTTTCCAAAGTGACTATACCATTTAAGGCTAGACATTTAGTGTTGAGACAAGACAAGATTCCAAAGAAGACCTTAAGGCAGAGATCTTGGACCTGACAAGGGCCCTAGGGCCTTAGAGTTTAGAATCATTAATGGCAGCTTCACTTCAGGAGTGTGCTGAAATGGATTCTCCAGTGAAAGCAGAAGTAGGGATGACAAGGAAACAATCCCTGAGAGGCTGAGTTCAGAAACCAAGGAAATCAATTCCATAGTAAGAAGCGGTGCTGGCAGACATGTGGAAGAGGGCTGAGATGCCTCCTTACCAGAAATGGCAGTTGTGCTAGCAGATGAAGACCTCACTCAGCACTGGAGAAGTGCTGGACTCAAGGGAGGTTAGACAACAAGAAGCTTTCGTTATGTGACATAAGGAACAGAGAAACTAAGGCAAGATGTCACAGTTGGAAAGTGTGGTGGGACTAATGATGCATCACACAGACCCCTTTTAATGATGGGCATGTTGTCCACCTGCTGGGAGGGCTGGGCAGCCTTCAGTGGTCAGGCCCAGTAGGGATTGCTTCAGATGCAGAGAGACATCTGGCCCAAGATCACATCCTTCTCTGGACAGTCCACATTCAATGACCTGGGTCAGTGAGGTTGTATAAGCCCTGGCCATACTGGCCCACAACTCAGGACAATTATGGATCCTTCTAGCTTCCTGTGGAAGCTGGCCAAAGCCATGTTGGCCTATAATATAGCTCTCCTTCTCCTTCTACCAAGTCTTATTTCCTTCTCTTCCCTTCCATAAGTATTGATCTCCTGAGAACTCATTAACAAATATCCTATATACCGAACTCTGTTTCAGAGTTTACTTCCCAGGAAAGCCAACCTGTGACAGGGCTACTTTTCAAAAAAAGGTAAGAGTATCTCCAATGCCCCTATCTGCTGTTAAAATAAGTGTATCCTGCTAATTTGGAGACTTTTCAAATAGCATCTATAAAGTACAAGGCTCAGTTTTTAATTATTTCAATTTCAGGGATCACTTATCCAATGAGAGATCACCAGGTGCCAGCTGCTAAAATCACTCCATTTGTACCTTGGCATCTAGCTAGGATGACTCTGGCTTAGACTGAAAAGAATAAGGCACTGAGAATGAGGATTTGAACTTCAATTTTTTTAGACTTTAACTTAAAATAGCAAGGGGATTTCATTTGAAGTCTTTGATTTCATCCCCAGGATTTAATAAGGAGGGTCAAATGAGGGACATTTTTCATACCGCTACTACTGTATTATTTGTGATGGTTTTGTGCTGCCATTCAAGCTAGCACCTTGAGCTCCATTGGACATTGGGACTGGGCATGATTTGAAAAGGGAAGAATAGTAACAAATTTCAACTGCAAGTGCAGCATAGATTCAAAGTTAATGTAATGAATGCCTTGTTCTGAACAATTTCAGGGTCTTCTCTTGATGAAAACTATTCTGCCCACCAGGAATTGTGGCCTAATAAAGGAAGGAGAAAAAAAATCCATTAATTAAACATACACAAATATTTGCCCAAAGGAATAAGAGATCAAAAAGTTGGTAAGTGTTAGAAAGAATCCCCTAGACAAATTGCATATTCACATGAAAAATGTCTGCTAAAATAACATCAGCATTTATTCTCTCTATATATTATATATAACATATAATTATTAATATAAAAGTAATATAATATATTGTATATATATATTTTTTTTAAAAATTACCCACCCTCTACAGCTGGCTTTGTCCAATTCTATGTGGAAAGAACACAATTTCATGGCCAAAAACTGCTTTTCAAAAGGTTTTTTGGAATCTCATCATTATCATAGATGCAAGAAGCTTACCAAATATAAAGCTAATGCCTTACCATCATCTGTTTGATTCATGTGTCTATTTCTCAAGTACTCTGAACTTTTAAGTATAAAGAAGGAAATTATTAACTGGAAAATAAGATTGGAGGCATATCAGGAAGGGCCTTACGTTATAGTCTAAGGAGTGGAACATTTTTTAGAAGATTTATAGGACAACTTGAGGGCAGAAAAGGATATTAGTATTGTGGAGTAGCTTTCCCCTTTGAATTGCTGGGTCCAGATAGAACAATTTATACCTCAAATGTTCGTTTGTGCCTAAAGCATAGATGAAGGGCATATGTGCAGTTCATGACTCACCCACTCTCACAGGTCATACTACATGTAAATCTCCTGCTGCCTAGTTGGTGTTCAATGAATGTTACCAATTGTCACATGCTTCTAATAAGAAAAATGAAAAGGTGAAATCATAGTCTTCTTCTCTCATCCATTTCCCTTGGGTGGCAATTCCTATTTTATCTGTCTAATGAATTTCTGGAAACCCTCATTTTTAAAAAATAGTAGACTGTCTGTTCTGTTTAAACCACTGGTCATGAAGACTGAAATAATTGGCTGCCTTACTCTTCTCTCCTCTTTGACCCAGAAGTGAAATGTCTTGATCCTCAGCCCCAGTGGGTTCCCAAACTAACTCTCAAACAAAACCATTGTAGTGACTTGATAATTGTTCAAGTGACTTCTCAAGCATGCATCAAGGATGCTCAGATCTTTGCAGTGATCATTCCAAAACTAGTAAGATTCTTGGCTTCTGCTGCTCAAGCATTTAAACAACCTCAGCTTTCTAGCTAAAGTTTTACTAAAGAAATACAAACTGGTGGCATTTAGATTGGTCAGTTATGCCATTATCCTTACAGACTAGCAGTTTATGTGAAAAGTGTACAGAAAAG
This sequence comes from Anoura caudifer, assembly GCA_004027475.1. Classification (NCBI taxonomy): domain Eukaryota; kingdom Metazoa; phylum Chordata; class Mammalia; order Chiroptera; family Phyllostomidae; genus Anoura; species Anoura caudifer. The sequence continues at coordinate 192,341 of PVKU01002689.1, forward strand.
GCATGATACAAAGACTTCCTTAAATAAGATTTAGAATTGTAGAAAGTATAATATAGTATGACTAAGAGCATGCTTTATTGTCTCTTTGCATAGAATCTCTAAATAGACAAGATACTCTCACATTCTCACATGATGAGTATTATTTCACTTAACACTAACAATTGCACTGTCATGGAATTTTTATTAATGCCATCTTACAATAAACAATTGATCCACAGGAAGATTGACATGTATGTCAGATAATAAATGGTAGATCCTGTGTTTAAACTCATGTGAAGATAAAACACATGTACCTAGTAAGAATCAGGGGCCTCACATAGAATATTTATTCCTCCAGTAAATCGTGCAAAAAAAGGTGACATACTATTCACTTACTGTGAAGAAGCACTTCAGTAAAAATGTCACTCAATGGGTGGACACTGGGGTATCTCACCTAACCAAAGAACAGGTGAGGAAACTGAGCGTATCAAATGTAGAAACAGAGTTTGGCCTCAACAAAAGCTCAGTCTAGAGGCTTGAGTGTTGCCAAGACTTTCTCCAGCTCATTTCTGCTTCTTGCTACGATGGTTTCATTTTCTGTCACTGAAGTCCTCCTACTTCCTCTACACGGTAGATGCCAGAGTCCTCCGAGTCTCCCAGCTTCACCACTAAACATGAGAAGACGTTTTCCTTCCTCATATCATGTTTGAAAAATCTAGGTGAACTACCTATTTGGTCTATTTGGTATAAGTGCCAGCTTTATATTAATTAAGTGTGGTCGGTAGCACAGGACCATCTAAGAACATGGAGACTTGCTTTCTTCACTCCACATCAGTACAGTGAGTGAAGGAATAATAGGCCAAACGGGGGTGTTTTATTCTGAGAAGAAAGGGAGAACACTAAGTATACAAAACGACAGCTACCCACCTGGAGATTACAGCATAGCAGCCTGAAATTGTACCTCATAACCACTGTCCCCTGTTTATAGAAGGTAGATGAGGCCTGTCATTTAAAGAGTGTGGGAGTGGGGGAAGGAGGAGGTGGCAGGACAGTTAGGTCACACTACAAGTACCAGGTCATCTATATCCTTATAACCATTCTTTTTATGGAAGAAAAAAATCAAAATGCAGAGAAGTTAAATATCTTATCCAGAATCACAGAGCTAGGAAGTGACAGAAGCATGATTCAAACCCAACTTGACTGTAAGAGAATCCACACATAACCTCTACCCCCTAAAATTCCCCAATAAGAATAAAGAGGAAAAAAAAAATCACTGGACAGAAAAGGGCAGAGAAGTTGTTTTCCAAGGCTGCCCTGAGGCTGGCATGAAGTAGTCACGCAACAGGGTAGGGTTCATGGTCCTGCTGCCAGTCAAATGTGGGATCTTGTACAAGCACTTAGTGTTCCTCACACTGTTTCCTCATTATCAAGAGAACAGACCAGACAAGTTCAAACATTCCTAGAATCTGTTATACCATATGGTCAATGTCATCCAAAGACACAAGTGCATGACCTCAATCACTCTCCTTTCCTCAGAATAGAGTCCCTAGAGTAACCAAAGATGATATCTTGAGATTCTTGCCTGGCTTGCCTCCCCAGCTATGGGCAACAGCGCTCACAGAAGTGGTCAGAGCATCTAACCTCTGGGGATGTGTGTGGCCAGTTGCTCAGCTGCACTGGGATAAAATCATGAATCAGTGTTATTGGACCTCAACATATAGGGCGAGGCAGGGAAAGCTTCTGCAGGACACCCCCTCCAGACAGGTCAGAAACAAACCACTGCCTCTTCTTTCATTTGTTTTTTCAAATCATGAGACCATTCAGGTTCTTTCACCTTTTCACAACTCACACACTCATCCACCACCCCACCCTAACTACACATACTCCTATAGGTTAGTATGTCCTTGTCTTCCCCCTCCAAAGCCCTGTCTCACTTTTGACTCAAATGCCAATCCTAATAAGAAGCGCTTAACCCCTCTTAGCCAGGGTGATCAGGCTGGCTAAGGAAAGGCAACTTTGATGCATTGTCTGCTGCTGAATAATGCATGTGCTCTGTTTGTGAAGCTAACTGGCCAAATTTACTTGGTCAAAAGATAGTAATAAGAATTCTTTTTCTTTCTGAAAGGGCTAAGGAGTTGTACATGCAAACCCTTCTTCAACAGCACATACCTGCTCCTCATGTCACCGAGAAATCACGGCAAATGCTCTGAAAGTGCTGAATACATTTTTCCAGTTGTTTTTTTAGCTGTGTAATTATAAGGATCTAACAACCTGGATTTGGCTTTTCAGTAACTTGCAGTAAAAACCCATTGCTGGCTCATGCAAAACAATCTCCACTGTGCCTGTGGGACTGAATGGGTTGTAAGGGAACAAAAGGATAGGAAAGTAATATTTCTTTTTCTCTCTTCTCCAGCATTCTAGTTTGTCACTCATTTTCCTTTCCTATTCTTAAATGCTACGTAGTGAGCATCCAATGCCACATGCAAGAATTGTTTTCTGATTTCAAAGCCCTGCAAGGCCTCATTCAAACAGGAACTGGACTTATTTCAGTTACACTCTGGGGCACGCGGAAATGGAATGGATCTTTGTTTTCCTCGTTGCACGAATGTTCTTCAACACTCTGTGCTATTTCAGTGAATTTTAAGGAGAGGCAATGTGTTGATTCTATCTTTCACCATTTCTTAAATGCCATACAAGAGCTTTAATTTTGTTTCTTTCCTGATTTTCTTTGTGTGGGATTTGTTTTTGCTGCTGTTGTTTATTTTTGTTTGTTTACATTGTTTCCTTTTTAATTTCATACTCCTTAAGTGTTTTTTCTCAGCTATCAACCACCTAGTACTTGTATTTATCTCAAAATAACTCAGACCCCTCAATACATGCTTAGTCTACTGACAGTTGACTTTGAGAGGCAGCCCCTATACTGAACTTTCAGTCTTGAAATTCAAAACACTGATGGCTAATAATGGAGCCCACCAGATCTGCAGTTCTTCTCAACTAGAGTTGCGTCACCGACTACCTTAAGGCTCTCTGGAGGGCAATTCAGAAGTTTAGGAGACATTTCTTATGAGCCCCATGTTGGGCTTTGAATTCAACCCAGCCCAGCTTAAGCCACAAAGAACCTCAATCTCTGGCAGCTGTGGGTTTCCCCTGCTCTTGTGCTCAGGGGTTATGAGCAATCGGCCAGCTATGCCATCCCCAGACCTGGGTGGATCAGAAAACAAAAGAAATGAATCACAGGGCTATGCCCCTGCCACAGGCCCACGCTTCCACAAAGCACGGCCATTACACTTTTATTCGCAGGAAAAGGTGATATGAACTGAAGATTACTTGATTATAATGTGACAAAAAGCTAAATGCAGGATTTAATGGTGGGAATGCTGATCAGAGCAGCATTCACAAAAGGTCAAACTGGTCACACCTGAGCATGTCACCTGAGAAGAGAGATCCTATCACTGTTCACACCATGGTCCACTCCAGGGCACTCCGATGATTTTCTACCTGATATGACACCAAAGGCCTGGGAAGGTGCCTGCATGCAGCAAAATTAAAAGAGGAGGGAAAGAAAAGAGAAAGAGAGAAAAACCCTACTCGTCCACCCTGGTACAAATTTAAGACCCCTAAAATCGCACTGATAAGAATGCACTCCTTCCATCTCTCAGCCTCAGAGAGGTGGGCCTGTGGCCACTGTGACAATTGTTAGTGACCAATTTCCTCCGTTACAATCAGAGGCAAATGATTTCCAGGCTTCTGGAGGGAGCAGGGTTGGGGCCAGAGTGAGGCAATCCAGGTGCTCAGGGAGTAAAATTTAAGGAGACACTCAGGTGCTACCCTGGGAAGAAAGAAAAAAGAATGTCCAAAACAGTGCATTTTAGAAAATGAGTCAGGACACCATGATGGAAAGGAAAGATGAGAAAAAATGAAGTGATTTATCCACTGCATGCAGCAAATTGAAAGGATGGATGGTGGAAAACACAGATCTGACTTTCTGTCTGAAGTGCTTGCTTGTATTAAATCCCTTTGGATCCAAGATTCTGGTTTTATGCTGGCTGTTACAACAGTGTTTTATCATCTCTGCATGTTTTTTCCTGATTTTTGACATAGGTGAAATAACTATGGCTTTGAAGCGGGATGGATTGGATTTCGGTTTTACCACTTACACATTTTTTTAAAGATTTTATTTATTTATTTTTAGAGAGAGGGACAGGGAGGGAGAAAAAGAGGGAGAGAAACATCAGCGTACACGAGAAACATTCATTGGTTGCCTCTCACACACCCTCAACTGGGGACCTGGCCTACAACCCAGGCGTGTGCCCTGACTGGGAAAGGAACCAGTGACCTTTTGGTTTGTGGGAAGACACCCAAACCTTTGAGCCACACCAGTCGGGGCACCACGTATAAATTTATGGAACTTTGAAGAAGTGAATTACCATTCTTGAGTCATAGTTTCTCATCCGTAAAATGGGGCTGTTGCTAAAATTAAATGAGATGATTTATAGGGGTTTACTCAGGCATTTATTCAGCAAAGTGCATTGGGTGCCTATCTATGCCAGGCCCTGTGCCGATGGCTATAGATAAAATAGTGAACAAAACCAATGTGGCCCTAGTGTTTAGTCTAATGGAGGAACAGATAAATAAACGAGATCTTACAGCTAGATTAGACATTAATAGATGGCTACTTAAGTATCGGTTTTAAAGGGGTGGGAAAGATGCTAACATTGGAGGTTCACTCTTTCTCAGTGCAGGAGTACTAGAATTGGTTGGTATAGGGATTATTTCTTTTGTATTCACAGGTTTCATTTTTTCCCCCAGGGGATTAATTTAATGTTAAACCTCACCAGGCAGACATTACAGCTTATTGAATGGATAATACAAATTTTATAAATTCCCTTTCACAAACGACTACAGTGAGTCAAGCTTTCAAAAGTGCCTGAAGATGGATTTGTGCCACATGACAGCCGTAATGGTTCATTTGCAGCAGTTACACAGTCTATTGGGTAAATAATACAAGTTGTATAAGTCACATCAACGCTGTGTTTACATAATAGACCATAACTACTCCAGAGGAGCTCAAACAATCCGATACAAGAGCATTTTATAAATGACATAAACAGAGCAAGTTTAAGGTACAAGTGAAGCAGCCCCAAAGGAAGACAGGTTTGTCAGGAAGGCCTGAAGGAGACAAGGTGCATGAAATATGTCTTCGGTAAAGTTTGTATTAGTCAAGTCTCCTGGCTTGGAAACAACTGGAATACATTTAAACTCCCTCACTTTAAAAAAGGGGGATGGAAGGTAGGATAACCTCTTAAAAAGGGGGGGCTTCCTGGAACCTAAAAGTCAGAATGCAGCAAGGTTTTAAGGAGGAACCAAGATTAGGAGAGGGAATGCCGCAAAAGGCTGGAATGCTTCCCATTTCTTTTGTCTTCTCAAAGCTTAATTCTCACCCTGGCCAGGTAGCTCAGTTGGTTGGAGCATTCACCCATAGACCAAAGGGTAGTGGGTTCATTTCCCAGTCAGGGCACAGACCTGGGTTGCGGGATTGATCCTTGGTTGGGGCATGTACCAGAGGCAACCATGGGTGTTTCTCTCTCACACTGATCTCTCCTCTCTCTCTCTCTCTCTCTTCCTCTCTCTCTGAAAATCGATAAACATACCCTCAGATGAGGATTAAAATAAAAGCTTAATTCTACTCTCTTGGCAAATTGGTCTTCTCTACTTTGCCATGTGGCCTCATAACTTCTGAGTTTCCCTGTGACTGTTCCGGCCACGTACAAAAATAGATTCCCTGCTTCCAAGTCTTAGTTCCAATGTCCTAGGAGGGAGATCCTCATTGGCTCACTTTGGGTCAGATGCCCATCCCCCAACTTCCTACACCCTACAAGTAAACTGTGGGAAAGGGCTGGGAACATACAGCACAGTCATGACCGACTGGACACATGCCTGGGTGTAAGGAGGTAGTTCTTAGAGGGGAGAATGGCCTATGGACGGGAGGGACAATGCAATGAATGTGCACCCCAAGCACTCCAACGCTGGTAGGACCCAGAGACAGAGAAACACACTGTGAATCGGCACAGGAGATACTGCGCATCTGTAGAAACATTCCATTCCTTTCTATATACAGGAGGCTAAGAAAACTACTAGGAAATTGCCTATTGCCTAGTTTGTGATGACTTAGTGTACCTTATAATTTTTTCTAGTCCAATGGAGTAGTTATATCTTGGCAGGATGCCTGTGAAACAAACAAACTGACAAACAAACAAAAAATCCCCAAAATGTGAAACATCAGAACAGGTTTTCTTGGTGTTTCCCTTCACACCCATAAAAAGAACTCAATAAGCATTTGCAAGTTCCCTTTCTTTAAATAGGATCAGGATTGGTAACCTATGAATAGGCAAGGCACTTAAGAAGTATTATGAGGTAAATATGGGGTTATTATTACAAATTAAACTCATTATTTATGATGCACAACCCAAAGTGCCTTACTACACTGTGAATGACAAGTTTCTGTTTTGCAAGGAAAATGTATTGTCAACGATTTTCATCCTAATAATGCTAGGCTAGTTCTTTGAATTTACCACACACATGTGTCACCATCCTCCAAGCTCCATGGTGACCCTCACCCTTGGGATGCTCAGAACCACCATTTTCCTTTTCTAGAAGGGTCTCACAACCCAAGACTAAAAACTTCTCTCTCAGCCTACTAGGCACTTTATTCGCTGTGTGAAATATCCCAGGATGCCTGTGAGTGGACCAGCAGGCACTTGTGGAGGGTTTGGAGGACGGCTGCTTCCCTCCCCATCACACCGACATAAAGCAGCATCAAAAAGGCCAATCCAATCTGTCATTAGATTCTCCTAAAAGTTGTTTTTTTTTTTTTCTTTTTTGGAAAATATGAGGAAGTTGAAAGAAGAAAACAAACAAAAAAAACCACACATAATTTCACCAATCAGAGGTAATTTAAGTTAACATTTCATCTATCTTCTTTCAATTATATTTATTGGTAAACATATTGGAATTGAGCCCAATTGTGGCTGCAATATTATACACTGCTTTTCTCCAAGTGTTAAGTGTCTTCATAAATACTTTAAGGGCTACAGCACAGCATTCTTATACATGTTCCACCATTCTCCTAACTACATCCTTATTTTTTAATATTTAGGGTACTTGCAATTGTTTTGGTATATATTACCAAGTTATCCTTTAGGAAGATACTGGTTAATATTCCCACAAGTTCATGTAAATGTTATCAGAAAAACTGCTTCATAAATATTGAGCATTAGACTTCCAGCCAAGATGGAGGCATGGGCAGATATGCTTTGCTTCCTGGCACAACCAAAAGAGGAACAACAACTAATTTAAAAATAAAAAACAACCAAAACTGCCAGAAAAGTCAAACTATATGGAAGTCAAACAACCAAGGAGTTAAAGAAACATTCATCCAGACTGGTAGGAAGGGTGGAGATGAGCAGCGGGGTGGTAAGAATGCACGATAAGGTGGAAACTGGTGAACAAGGATATCCCATGTTCCCATGTGGATAAGCCAAGAACAACAACTGGGGAGTGAGACAGACAGTACAATCCAGGGTCCCAGCACGGGAAAAGAAAGCCTCGGAAGCTCTGGCTATAAAATTCTGTGGGGGTTTCAGCAGCAGGAGAAACTCCCGGTATCACAGAAGTCTGTTGGAGGGGGCCCACAGAATCCTAAAATGTACACAGAACTACTCACCCCGAAATCAGCACCAGAAGGGCACAGTCCACTTGTGGGTAGCAGGGAAATGACTGAAAGCAGGGCAAGAGCCAAGCAAGCGGCATTGTTCCTTCTCTGACCACTCACCCACATACAGCACCACAACACAGCGACCTGGGTTGCCCCACCCTGGGGAATACCTAAGGCTCTGCCCCTTACAATGTAACAGGTGCACTGAGACAAAGAAATATGGCTCAAATGGAAGAACAGATCAAAACTCCAGAAAAAGAACTAAGTAACACAGAGATATCCAACCTATCAGATGCACAGTTCAAAACACTGGTAAACAGGGTGCTCACAGAAATTATTGAGTATAGCCATAAAATAAAGGAAGAAGTGAAGGCTATACAAAGTGAAATAAAGAAAAATATACAGGGAACCTACAGTGAAGGGAAGGAAACTGGGACTCAAATTAAAGATTTGGAGCAGAAGAAAGAAATAAACATTCAACCAGAACAGAATAAGGAACAAGAATTCAAAAATGAGGAGAGGCTTAGGAATCTTTGAGACAATTTTAAATGTTCCAACATCCAAATCATAGGGGTGCCAAAAGAAGAGGAAGATCAAGAAACTGAAAACTTATTTGAAAAAATAATGAAGGAAAACGTTCTCAATCTGGTGAAGGAACTAGACTTGCAAGTCCAGGAAGCTCAGAGAGTCCCAAAGAAATTAGATCTGAGGAAAAACAACACTAAGACACATCATAATTAAAGTACCCAAGATTAAAGAGAAGGAGAGACTCTTAAAAGCAGCAAGAGAAAAGGAGACAGTTACCTACAAAGGAGTTCCCATAAGACTATCAGCTGATTTCTCAAAAGAAACCTTGCAGGCAGGTAGGGCCTGGAAAGAAGTATTCAAAGTCATGAAAGTCAAGGACATACATCCAAGATTACTCTATCCAGCAAAGCTATCATTTAGAATGGTAGGGCAGATAAAGTGCTTCACAGATAAGGTCAAGTTAAAAGAGTTCATCATCACCAAGCTCTCATTATATGAAATATTAAAGGCACTCATCTAAGAAAAAGAAGAAAATCAAAAATAAGAACAGTAAAATATGAACAACTATCAACAACTGAACCTAAAAAGAAACAAACAAACTAAGCAAACAACTAGAATAGGAACAGAATCACAGAAATGGAGGGGGAGGGAAGAGAATGGGGGGGGAATGTACAGGAAATAAGAAGCATAATTGGTAAGAATAGTATAGGAAATGGAGAAACCAAAGAACTTATATGCATGATCCATGGGCAAGAAATAAGGGGGTGGACCCTGGCTGGTATCGCTCAGTGTTGAGCACCAGCCTGTGAACTAAAAGGTCCCCAATTCAATTCCCACTCAAGGCACAGGCCTGGGTTGTGGGCCAGGTCCCCAGCTGGGGGCATGCGAGAGGCAACCAATTGATCTTTTGCTCATACATTGATGTTTCTCTCCCTCTATTTCTCCTTCCCTTCCCCTCTTTTTAAAAATAAATAAATAAATTATTTGAAAATAAAAGAACTAAGTGGGGGGAATGCCAGAGGGATGGGGGGAGGCAGGGCAGACTGAGGATAAAGAGGAGAAAAAATGGGACAAACTGTAATAGCATAATCAATAAAATATACTTAAAAGAATAAGTATTGAGCATTGATTACAAATTTTATAGATGAAATGTCATGTTCACATTTTGCACTTCTTTAAATGTTATATTTCATATATTTAACAGCTTTTTCATTGCTTCTGATATTAATTATATTTCTACATAATTTATATATTTAACCATTTATTTGTTTTTCATTTACTATGTGTTTGAGTTGCTTATATGTCTGTCATTTTTAATAAATGAGTTTTCAAGTTTGACTTTAGCCTCTTAAGTCTCAGAATTTTTTTTACCTAAGAAATATTTAGGTACTTATATAACCAAATCCATCAATATCCACCTCTATAATTTTTCTATCTATTATAAATATACAGAGTCCTTGATATGCAAAGATTTTTAAATGTTTATACATTTTAGTATGTCTTTATTTTTTTACATCAAATAATTCAATATATATGGTATGCAGAGGGTTCAAATATATTTTCTTCCCCTAATAGCAAGTCAAGTTTCCTTGTACCAACTATTAAATCAGCCTAATTCAAAATTCATTCCTTGGAACATTCAACTTACAAATTTCTTCTTTTTTTAGATTTTTTAATTTATTTCTGGACAAAGGGGAAGGGAGGGAGAAAGACAAGGAGAGAAACACTAATGTGTGGTTGCCTGTCCCATGCCCCCCCCCCACCAGGGCCCTGGCCCACAACCCAGGCATGTGCCCTGACTGGGAATTGAACCAGTGACCCTTCAGTTCACAGGCCAGCACTCAATCCACTGAGCCACACCAGCCAGGGCCAAATTTCTTCTTCTTAAAAAAAAAAAAAGAAACAAAGAAAATCTAAGAATTCTATGGTTAAATCATTCAGCAAAACCCCACACACTATTTCCCCTTGTTCCTTCATAAGGCCTAACTAAATGCTTATTAATGAATTAAAGGATCTGAGTGGTTCTTCAATAAAGGAGCCTATTTAACTGTTTAAGCTTGCATTTTTTAAATATTTCTGTACCATTTTTCAGGCATTCCTCCACAAAAGAAAGGCAAGAGGGAAATAATGCAAAATGGATCTTGCACTGAAAAATACATGTACTTTGAGGAGTTAATTAACTCAATTCAAGATGGGGAAGGATTAAAACCACAGGCAACATTTAGTCAGCACTTACCCCAAATGAGGTACATAAAACTTCATCCCAGCTCAGGGAGATTCTATAAAGTAGTTACTTTCCATCGGTCTATTTTAAAGAAAGTATTTTAGACCTTCTAAAGTCTAAACTGTGCCTCATCCAAAGTGACTCAGTAATAAATGCTGTCATTGGAACCCCAGTCAGAAAGTCTCTCATGCTGACATTTATCCCCCAGAATAACTTCTGTCCTTTTGTACGAATGAGGGTGTGTGAACTTCTTAATGGAAGGAATATAGCCGTGTCCTTTGCATGCCCCAGTCACGAAGCATCTCCTAAGATACGTTTATACAAAATTGTGTGATTATTCAAAATCCTCTCATTTCCAAATAATGATCCTGCCCATCCTCCACTTTACCAGACAGAGCTGGGACATGAAGGGACCCCACAGGGGATCACTGAGACAGTGCATTCTGAGCAAATGGTTATCAACTGGCCCATCTCGCTACAGATTAAATCACTAGATAAAGTGAGCCATGTGCAGAGAGGAAAAAAAAAAAAAAGCCAAATCAAACTCTGGAGCCAGGCAGACAGCACGTCTGTAAGCAATATCCAGGTCTCTGCTACATGTGACAGATGAAGTCCAAGTTCAGCAATTAATTCAGCAACTTATCCAACCTGGGAAGCAAGGGAGAAGATTCAAGGTGGGTAACAAGTTCAAGCAAGAGGAGAGGCCATTGATAAGAGTTTAAAACTGATCAGATTATTTCACAACCTACAGCATAAACTCTTGATTGGGGTTGGAGGGTGGGAGTGGCTGTTTTTTTAATTTACATTCATGTTTTTTAACAATGCACCAAGTACAACGTCATGCACTTAATAAATGTTCAACATAAAATTAAGAACAGTTGAAAAGTATTACTGAGGTCAGTAGTTAAAGGGGGAAGATTTAAAAAAAAACACCTTAAAATACTTTAACTCTCTAGATAGACATAGTGAATCAGCAAAAGCAGATAGATTTTCCAGTGTCTTACACTGGAATAAACCACTTTTTATACACTCTACCTCCTAAAGGAGATGGATACAAGATTAGAAAAGAGTCCTTTGACTTTGACTTTTAGTTGTACAAGAGACTTCAAAGTGTACAGAGTTGGTCCTCACTGGCACTGGGGGCCAGGTAGTGGAGACAGTTTGGAGGAAAGCTTGGCCTTCAGTGTGTTCCCCAGCTGAAGTGACCACCCACCGCAGGCATCTCATTGGACGACTGTTCTGACCCATTTGTGTTCCAGACAAAGGAGGGACTTTCTAGTGTCTTAAAATAAAGCTGTTGTTGTAGGGGATTTCTTGCCCTCAGTCTAAAGTTCCTTCGCCTTCCTTTCTTGTGGCAGATGAGAAGTCTCTTCTCTCCTCTGACACTTAAAGAAATGTTCTTGAGGACCAAGGGGCTACTAGAAGGTCACATCTTTTATTTTAAAGAGTACAGACTTTGTCATCAGAAAGAAGATAGCTGAAAATTCAGGCCCACCACTTACTAGCTATGTGATCTCAAGCACCACTTCTCTATGAGTTGAAGCCTCATTTCATTTGGTGTAAACCAAGAGTAACACTGGTACCTACCTTATTCAGTCATGCACCGCTTAAGATGCTTCAGCCAATGACAGACTACATGTGTGATGATGGTCCCATAAGAGGATAATGGATTACAAGCAAAAGGTTTGTTTGTGATGATGAAAGGAATGACTAGCCTGGTTAAAATGTTGAATTTACTACTAGCTCGAGGTGGTTTGAATAGATGAGGAGGCTCAGCATTCGATCCACTGTTTTGGGGGTTCACTGAAGCGGGGGCCTGTATTTGGAAAGAAAGCAAAAGGAGCGAGCTGGAGAGGAGGGGTGTCCAGGGGCCCTGCTGCACCTGCCCCTGTATGTGCACACACATACGTGCATGCGTGCACACAGACGTGCACTTTCTTGCATTCATGCGCAAACCCTACTTCCCTCCATCTCTCTTAGCTCCTCCCAATGCCCCCCTTTTCTCTCTCCTCTCCCTCTCCTGTTATTTCTCATGTCAAGCTATATTTCTCTGTCTTTATGGATCTCCGCTCTCCCTTTCCTCCCACCCTTCTGCTGATGTCTCCAATCCTTCCAAAATAGCTAACTCCATAGCCCTCCCATTGCCCCCCACGACAGAAAAGTGAACACACACTTGATCTTTTATACCATATTATTACTGTACACTTACAATGTTTAGATATGTTTAGATACACAAATATTCACTATTGTGTTATAACTGCCTACAGTGTTCAGTACAGTAACACGCTGTACAGGTTTGTAGCCTACAAGCAAACGGCTGTACCATACAGCCTAGTTGTGGAGTGGGTTACACCTTCTAGGTTTGTGAAAGCACGCTCGGTGATGTTCGCCCAAGGACAAAATCCCCCCATGACATTTCTTAGACTGTACCCCCTGTCATTAGTTGATGTACAATTGTAATGTTAACGACACCCTATTGTTTCCTTCTTCTTATAAAGACACTAATCCTAACGGGGCTCTACCCTTGTGACCTCACCTTCTCAATGTTTGAGATGCATTTAGTTAGCAAGGACCATTCTTCCAGAAAAGAGAAAAGTAAGCATGATTATAAAGGTTGACATAAATGATTTGTCATATATGAGTAGTAACCTTACTAAACTACAGAGGTCTAATTGCCAGTGGAGAGAAAGCATGTAGATCAGATATTTTAAAATCAAAATCTTTGTCTTTAAGCCTTAGAAATCATTAAGGTAGAATTTTTTTAAACTTACAAAGAATTCATTAAGGTAGATGCTGCCAAATATCATTCACATTCAATCATTTATTTTCCCAGCCTTGGTAATGAAGTTAAGATAAATTATTTCTACTCAGGCAACATGGGAAACATCAAAATAAAACACCTGGATTCTTGCTAAATTCTGGTTCTAAAGGATCTTGGAGAAGTCATTCAACTGCAGCAGACCATAAAGCACATACAGAAGCTTCTGGCACTACGAGTGGGTGGGTGAGCTCCATGAGGACTAGCCCTGCCTGCCTTTCTAATCTCAGCTACTCCCACCCTTCCTACCCCTACTCCTTCCCTGCACTCTAGGCCAGCATTTTTCCACTATTTTTTTAATTTCATGGCACCCATAAACTAAATGCTAAAATTCTGTGGCACACCAAAAAATATATTTTTTGCCAATCTGACAAAAATAGGTATAATTTTTATTCATTCATATCGAATAGCTATTGTTGTGTTGGCTGTTTTTATTTTTTTATCTGATAATTAAAGGGAAAAGATAAATGTGTCACATGTTTTAAGAGTTCTTGCAGCACACCAGTTGAAACTTGCTGCCCTAGGTACTTGGATCTCTTGTTATTACTCAAATATTCCAAATGCATTGCTGCCTCAGGGCCTCTGTACTTATTTTCCCTCTGCCTGGAAGTCTCTTTCCCTGGAGACATAGAAAAAGGAATCATACACATTGTTTATTTCTCTCCTTCTGTATGACTGTCTCCATGTGGTCTTCATCAGCCTCCTGATCTAGTACTGCACCTGACTCATACTATCTCCTTTCCCTGCTTTATGTTCTACATCAACATTTATTGTTATCAAAATTCCCTCTCTATTTAAATGTTAACATTTCCCTCTGGTAGTCATGAGGACAAACTATTTATCGGATTCAGTGCTCAAACAGTGCCTGGAACATTGTAGTGGCTTCACAATCATTCGTAGGATGAACACTGAATAATTAGTATGTATCTCTGAAAATAAGAAAGCTTTAGGGGCCATATCCTTGAAACCAATTCCCAGAACCACATTCTGGGATAGTCAGTATAATAGCAGATATTATTTATACCCTGCCATGTAAAGCAAGCTCAGATGAATTAAGTAACTTTCCTTGGGACACAAAGCTAATATGTGGCAGAGCCAATAGGTATTTAAACTCTGGTGTTATATTTGAAAGACCCTGTTCTTTGAGTCCCATTCTTTGATGATGTCTGATATCTGGTAGGTATGGTGACCAAATTTCCTACCACCAAAAGTCAAGGTGTTCCACCATCAAAAGTTGTGGTACATTAATAAATTAGAATATTACACTGAAGTAAAAAGAAATAAGTTACTGCTACATACAACAAATGGATGGATCTCAGGTGTTATGTTGAATATAAGAAGCCCAATCCAAAAGACTCAATACTGTGGTCCCATTTATACGAAATTCAACAATAGGCAAAGCAAGTGATGATGATAAAGTCAGAAGTTCGGCTGTTTCTGGGATAGACACAAGGCACAAGGCAACCTCATTGGTGCTGAAAATGTTCTGTGCATATGTGTACATATGTGCAAATCTCCAGCTGTACATTTTAATGTTTGTATACTTACCACATGCATATTATACTCTAATAAAGAATCAAAACTGAACAAAAATCAAAGTGTAAAAAGTCAAGGTATTTATAGAAATGATGAGATTGAGCAGTTTAAATTAGGATGACCTGGCAAATCCAGGAGATACGGTGCCCACAGTTAAAGAAAACCTAACAGACCATCTAGATGGAAATTCACAATTGTCTCGGTGGCTGACAGCTGACAGGAAAAAGAAACTAACCTTTGCCATCTGTCTGAAACCACCTCAAAAAAAGCTGAGCCACATAAAAATTTAGAGAAGTGTCTTGTTTTCCCCAGCCTGTTTTGCCTCAGTCCCACTTCTTGAATTTAATGAAGCACTTTTTTTCTGAGATCTGGTTTTTCTTCTGACCACACTACTTTCTCTCTCAAACAAGGAGGAGACGAGAAATGCCCATCAAACTTGAATCATGCTTCGCAGGAATATAAACTTGTTTCACTGCTGTTTGCCATCGGAATTATCTTACCTTAAAAAGATTACTGTGAAGACAGCAAGTCTTTTCCTTTTCTTTCAAATAAAAAGTCATAAAAACGCCACACCATTTATGCATGGAAATATCTGAGAGACCAAATAGGCTGTATCAAGTCTTTATTAAAGGAACAGCTCTCCATGGGAAGAACTGGAGGTCTGGATTCTTTAGGAAGAGAGTTTGTGTGACTGTGGAGGGGTGGGGGTGACCTCAGGGTCCTAAGAGACAAATTATGAATAGGCAACCTCCTTGAAAAACTTTGATAAATGGCATTTCTGCAAATACCAAATCAAAGGACAAGATCAGTTTCCCCAGCAAATGGGGCCGAGCGAGTCATACATCTGGACGCTTTGGCATGCCTAGTAAATGAAGTCATCTGAGAGTCTAAAGAGAGTTATGTCTGAGGCTGAGACTTGTTTATGGAAAAATGAGTTTCGGGGCTTCGCTTTGCTTAAGCACAGAGCCTTCTGGGCTGCGGGTACATTGGTTATTTTTTACAAAGTAGTTCTTGTCCTCAAGAACAAGTGTCCTGATTCCAGGCCTCTGTGTGGAACCCAAAGGTTTGGTCTATCAGTTTTCTTCATTTCCTGAGGGCTCGGCCATTGCCCCTGTCTCAAAGGGCAGCTTTTAAAACTACAGCCTCAGCTCACTTGGATGCTGGTACCTCATCTGAATAAGGAAGCCAAGAAACACACGAAGTGTGTATGGGCTAGAAGCAGAATAAGGTGGCAAGCAACGATGTGGCTATTTCACAGCACAACTAGCCTCATTCATACCCCTCTCCACATGTACAGACATCCTGTAAAATACTGAGTTGCCTCTCTCCTTCTCTTAGAAATAGACTAAGCTTTTAGGACTCGGAGACCACAGGACAGATTGCTCTTGCAACTGGCTCCTATGCAATTTCCTATTCCCGCATTATTCTCCATCAGAAGAAACTAATTACTTATTGCCATTTTCTGCCTTCATCAAGAGCATTATATAAAACTAGGACAAGATGATATAAAAATTGATAGACTTTTAATTGTGTTTCTTTGCTCCAAGTGTCTGTGGAGAGCTCAGCATTTCCAGGATAAACTTGATGTCACACTGGGGTACTTGACTACTGTTGATATTTGGGGGGGAAATGAACTAAAATTTTATCAGGAATGATAAGGGCAGCTGTGGCAGGCAGGATTTGGCATTGCCTATTAAATATGATGTGTGGGCTCCTTTTCCCTCTTCCAGTCTTGGAAACCTTTTGAACTTTCTCCAAGGTATGCATGGTGAAAGGAAGTCTAAAGAAACTTCCATTGCTCTGTGCCCCTTGTAGTCTCTTTAGGTTTATAAATAACAGGAAATATGTTTAGGGGTAGGGATGAGAAAGAGGGTGGAGGAATTTGCATTGTTAAACCCTGAGGCTATCGCTGGAATTGCTATTCTTTGAGGGCATATCTTGATGATCTTTCTCCATTACCCTCACTCTATAATATGTTGGATCACCAAAGGAGGGGACATGTCAGAGAAAAGGAGTTTCTCCCTGACCTTGCCTTAAGGAGGGTACCCAAGTGAGTCAAAAAATGTCTCGTCCAGTGAGATCTCCAGTGTTCATAGACCCTGGGAGGCCTGGCAGACTTCATTAGGCTCATCCATGTTCCCGGGTGCAGACTCAGGCCTCCCACCATTCAATCCTCTGTTCACTACACAGACATCTTGTTACCATTGCTAGGAAACCCTTTTCAGTATTTGAACCACATTGAGATCCCAGAGTTTCCTGAAGAAGACAAATATGGCTAACTCTAATTAGGAAAATTTTACTACCCTTGAGACACTAATGAGATACGGGGGGCATAGGCAATATGGCATGTTGATTTTATCTCAAAAGTATTCCTTTTGGAATGACATATAAACCAGAAGAATCACCTTCTCCAAGCTAGTAGTGCACAATCTTCTGATGCCTGCACCTTCCCAGCACAACTCCGTATCCATCCTGTTTGAGAGGATAGTAAAGAAGAACTTTACTAAGCAAGATGCTGTGACCTTTGGCCTCTGTTTTGGACTGCTCTTACCCATCTTTTCCTTTCTCATGGAACTTTAGAGATTTCAGAATCCTTCCAGAAGCACTGAAGAATCTCATCTTTAAATATACATAGGTCCAGCAACCAGTGCTTGTAATAGGAGTCCTTTTGGTATTTGGGGTAGAAAACCTTTTAGTGTGTGGGACTGACCTACACATTACAGTGGTTAGTTATAACATCTATCTTAGTCTGTTCAGGCTGCTGAAACAAACAAACAAAAACCATACACTGGGTGGCTTAAAGAACAATCATTTATTTCTCATAGTTCTGGAGGCTCAAAGGTCCGAGATCAAGGTGCTGGTGTCCAGTGAGAGCCCTCTTCCTGGTTTGCACGCAGCCCTCTTTTTGATGTGTCCACATGGTGGTGAGAGGAAGCTCTGGCATCTCTTCTTATTCTTATACAGACACTAATTCCATTATGAGGGCTCCACCCTAATGACCTCATCTAAACCTAATCCTACCCCAAAAGCTATCATTTGGGCAATTAGGGCTTCCACCTACACATGGGGAGGGTGTGGAAGGTACACATTCAGACCAAGGCAAGAACCCTGGTCTAAACCCACTGAAAGCCATTAGTGACATCCATTATGATAAACTGAAACACTAATCTATACTTCCTAATGCTCTCAGCAGAGAACCGCTAACGAAAACCAACTTACGAACAAACAATATACTTAAGACAACTTACAAACAAACAATATACTTAAGGTTATTCATTATATAAGAAAAACAGGTCTGGGAAAGCTATCACATTATAATGACAGTTGACACCACATCCTTCTATTAAAAGCCTGGGATGCACCCCCAATTCTGAGTTATGCCACCATTTCTTATTTTAGGCGTCATGCCCAATACTAACAGTTCAAAGCATAAGATATGGCTCCTGTCCTCAAGGAATCCGTAGTCCAATGGAAGAGAGAGACTAATAAATAAGTGCAATGAAATAATGTATTCTCAACAATGAGGGTAATATTTGAGAAGGGCAAAGGGAGCAGAACAGGAGCGGGGAGTGAGGGCAGACATCCCAAAGCAGTAACGACACCACCTGAGAGGCCGTCCCCATGCTATCAAGTATCTGGCATGCTGAGCAATTCTGCCTCAGTTCGAAGTCTATCTCTGCCCCTGATTAGCTGTGTGACCCTGAGTAAGTTGTGAATCTCTCCAGGACTTGGTTTCTTCATCTGTCAAACTCAGATAGTGAAAGTAGCTATCTCACAAGGTGCTTCTGAGGAGCAAACAAGTGAATGCATACATAAAAGCAACCAGTGCTTAATCAATACTCATTGTAATAATTTGAGGGCCTGAAAGATGAATAAGATCTCAGTAAGTGTTAAGCATCAGAGAACAACTGAAAGAACATTCCACTCAGGAAGAATCTTCCCTGTGCACTAATTTCTAATTCTGGCTGCCCCACTTGTAAGAGGTGTGTTCTTGAGTGAAATCTTAAGTCTATGAGCCTCAGTTTCCTTGTCTGTAAAATGAAGATAATACCACCAAACATAAATAGAAATAATGGTGCTTTGCAAACTCTCAGGTTCCCATAAATATCAATTGTTGCTGTCCAAACCACATATAGCCATTTATATGAAAAAGAATAAGAGAGCAAAGACATGCAATTTACTTTTCTGAGCCTCCAATTTGCTTATCTGAAAAATGAGGCTGTAATGTCCATGTCATAGGTATCTTGTGAGGATACAAAGAGGCTGTTTATACAAAGAGTTGCCCCAGGCTGACCCACGGAAGATGCAGTAAGTATTCATTTCCTTCTTTCTTTTCCTTCTAACTTTAAGAAAGTTCCTGAAAATTAAATTCAGGAAGAGCTAGCTTATGCCTGAAGGGCATTAGGTCCTGTTCCCAGGCTGCCAATGGAAGCTGCTCTTCATCAAGGTCAGAGGGGACATAGGGAGGGACTGCAGGGGCAGGCTTCCCAAGCTCCACAAGCATGCTTTGCTCCTGGCAATATCTGTTGCAAGTTGACAGGAGACTGCACAATGGTATCTTTGAGATCAGTCTCAGATGACTCTCCCACAGAGAAGTGTCACAGAGGGTTCCTCTAACTGGCAGCTGCAATTGCTTCCAAATAAGACTGTCTTCCACAGAAGTGCAAGCAGCTCACAAGAGAAATAGAAGTGAGATCAAATGACTTGCAATGAACCTGGGAAGGAAGCTAGGGCACATGATGGTCTGAGCCACGTGGGCTCATTAAACATGCCTTCTATCCCTGCATGTGTCATGTTCTCAGGGGAAGCATAGGGGGTATAGAGAAAGACAATATCCAAGATTGGGAGTAGTTAGGCTGGGGTTGCTGTCTGGCTTGACCTGTGGCTTCTCATGTTCCCCAGAGGGACTGGATTAGGCATTTTACTGCTTCAAGAAGCTGGGGTGGGGGGGATGAGATAGTAGTGAAAAGAGTCCCAAGAGACTATCATTTATTTTGTGCCCTTGGGTGATTGGGGTCCCTGAGCCTTCTCTACCACAAACCAAGAGGTTGTGATGAGATACTCTCAGGTCCTTTTAGCTTTTCTTTTCTAGGATTCTGTGATACACAGTCTTTGTGTCCCTCATATTCAGGAGGATATGGGATCTCTCGGATGGGTAAATATTCTGATTAGCGGTAGTTATTATAAGTTATTAGCGGTAGTGTGAATAGCTCATTAACAAGTTTTAAAGAATTAGATGGCACTTAAATCTATCCTGAAGGACAGTAATTCTAATTTAATTCATGTGTTGAGATATGGAGGTTCCTGCACGGTGTTCTAAACCTCCATTGAAATCATGGCAGTTGAGAGTCCTGAATGGGGAAAAAGGCCTGGGGTGGAGCCCCAGTTCTGTTCTTTCCAAGCCATGCAAACTCCAGCAAGTTGGTCAGCCTCTCTGTGGCCGTACTTCTCATCAGTAAAGTGGGAATAGTAATGTGTGCCTCATAGTAATAGGGGTACTGAAGAGTTAAAGATTTTCATTGTAGTTATAGTTGATAGGCTTAAGTGATTTTTGCACATGGAAATCTGTTATCCCAGGAACTGGAATGTATGGCCCATGTGACTCCAGGAGATCAGACAAGTAAGTCAACCTTGTGCCCCAGAGGGTATCTGAGTCATTGTGTTCCAGGCAGGGAACATCAGTGATGCAGATAAAGAATTATTGACCTAGGACTGAAACTCTTCTCTGATTAACCTTTTTCCAAAACCCTTACCTACCCTTTTCTTCTCCTTATAAAAGATCAGCTTGGGATGAGATGTTAAGATGGATTTTAGGGTCTACAACCCACTGTCTTCTCAGATCCCCAGCATCCGAATGAACTGCCCATAAAGACTCAGTCCTTGTCTCTACTTATTGGTTCTGGTAGTGACAGACAGCACAAACACTTACTTTTCCAGTTTCAATAGGAAGACTGGGAGGTTTAAATGAGAGAAAAGTGTATTAAGCACGGAGCATAGTGTTCTAAAACTGAATTCATTTTCTCCTCCATTTTTTCCCCTTTTTTGTTTCCTATTTAGGTCAATGTCTTCACTATCAAAAACCTCAGAGTTCTGACTTTTTCCTTCTGCTCCAACACCAAAACTTTAAGTCCTGTTTATTTGACCTTCTAAAGAT